>JZKD02S1648638.1:70268-115805 GCA_000966675.3 Picea glauca | reverse complement strand
AAGAAACCTAAATTAATAACCTAAAAATTGTGAATAAAACAAAATCTAGAACAATAAAATAAAAAATGAATTTAAACTAACTATAAGTTATAAACAAACATTGTTTATAATTTCCCTTCAAATATGATCTTAAAATTCTAGAAGCTTCAAGTTAATGGAGAAGAGAAAAATATTAATTTTGGTTTTTTACAAAATCAAACAAATGATAGATAATTATTATTTTTATTTTGAAATGAGATGCAAAATGAAAAAAGAATTTAATTAATTAATATCACCAAATGATTTCATGAAAATGAGAAACCAACCAAGATTTTATTTGATGAAGTATTGAACCCATTATTCAAAATACTCAAACTTTCTAATGAGCAAAAGAAAGAACACATAATCATAATTTAAACGAAAGTAAACAGTTGATAAAAATTAACGTTTTTGTTTAAATTGAGATTTCTATGCTCGTTTCTAAATTTTGACATATACTCTTGTAATAAATGTTTCATACTATAGTGAATGTCTTAAGTTTGTCTCAACGCAAGCCAAGGTATGGAACTATTTGAAAAGGTTGATTATGTAGCGCATTATAATTATCAAGATTCTAATGGGGGCCCTTTAAATTTTGTAAAAATTTAGGGGGGGTAAATTTGCGAGTAACAACACAAAAAAATATTTCTTATATGATGCACATCAAAAATATCTCATTTAACCATTTGTTACAGTAATACAGGAAGTTACATTGAGCATGCCATAAATGATCCAGGTGGATATTGGTGGACACCCACCTATTCCAACTGGCCCAAAACAGTATTCTCACAATTTACTATTTTTAGTAATTTTCGGTTCCTAAACTTCAGGGGCCATTTTGAGAGTCTAAATGAAATTGTTTCGGGATCCAAAAGTGTCAATTATCATATGGCATCAAACCCTTCAAGGATGAGGTATTATGTGATGTTTCCCCACTGGATGTCTATGATTTTCTATTGGACCAACCATATATGTGGAAGTGTCATTCCATTTATGAGTTTCGACCCCATAGTGTCATTATTACTCTAGGGGGTCATCTCTATAGGATAAAAACGGTAGTTCCAACTATTGTCCCACCTAAACAGTGTTGTGAGGTAGTATCTCATACTACAAAATTAAGCTTCTTCATAGTCTGTTCAAAAGGTGAATAGAAGAACAACGCAACCACTACAGCCTCAGTCCAAGCACCTTCTATCCAGCAGAAGCAGGTCGAAGAGATTGAAGAAAAATGCAAGGATTCCTTTTGCACACACTCATATCATATATCTAGGATGGTTAAAATGTTCCAACCCTTTCAACCATAGGTTTGTGATAGCCTTCAACAAGCTAAGAATTGCAACTTCTCCAGCAAGGCAAGCAGCTCATCAAGATCCAGATTCATCAAATGTTTTTCCCTCTCCCCCGGGAAATCAACGCAATGAAGACCATTGCTTCTTAAGGAGTGAAAATTGATCTATATGGATATCAGTGGCCACCCACCTATTCCAACTGGCCTAAAATAGTCTTCTGGAAATTTACTATTTTTAGCAGTTTTTCGGTTCCTAAACTTTCGGGGCCATTTTGAGGGTCTAAATGAAGTTTTTTTCTAAATCAAGCTCCTCAAGATTACCAATGGCTATGATCAATCCCAAAAATTGAATCTCTGCGAAAATACCTTTCCAATGAGCTATGATTCACCCCAAACAGAGATCGTATGCCAAAGTTACACCCCCGAGAAGTTGATACACCAAACTACCCAAAACGAGGTCCATAAAACTATTGGCTTTTCATCTTCTGGGGTTAGGGTTTTGGATTTTATTTATGATAAAAAGGCCTTTGGAGCCTCATTGTAAAAACATCTTATTTTGAATGTGAGAATCCATCACATCTCTTCTCAGAGATAAGCTGCCACCATTCTACCGAGTCTTTCACTCTGTATTTCTACAGTTTTGTACATTCCGCTCATTAATAGAAATTATGTATTACTATATCTCTTTTTTTATGGTTATATATTTGATATAAATCTATTATATTATTGTCTCTCTTGAAATATCTCTGTATATTTTTGTGTTATATATTTGCTCTCATTTCGTGCCAAAAAAAATCCGGATCAGTTGTATCAAAGCAGCTCTTGATTGTTTTTCAGTGCATGTCCCTGATGAGGTTAGAGTATAGCAAGTTGGGTCTCCAGCTTGTCTCTCTTGAGTACAATATCTCTCGCACACCCAAGAAACCATCCATTGAAAAAGAAAATAAAATTGATGGAGCAAAATATTCTATCAAGTTGTTACTTGAGCAAGCTCTCATGCGATAGAGGGACGAAATGATGGAGAATTTTTCCCACATATTTCAACGTCTGTCGATAACAACAAGAATGTATTCATCAAGTGGCCACTTTGGAAGCACCTCTCCTTTCAAGGTACAATTCAATTTTTATATTATCGTATTTGAAGGTAAGATAGATGTGGATGCCCTAGAAAAATGGTTAAATATACTAGAAGGTTATTTCTTTGTTCAGAATTTTTCCAATAGGGAAAATATCACCTTCGCACTCCTTAAGGCTCTCCCCCATGTCAAACATTGATGGGATAATTACTGGGAGAAAATTTTCACAAAGGAGTCTGGAATATATGGGGTTGATCCCTCTTGGTATTTTTTTGTGGATGCAATCAAGGAACAATATTACCCTGTTGGTAACTATGACAACCAATACATGAGATGGACCACATTGCGTCAAGATAGGGGCCAAGCAATGCCAGAGTTCGCCAATACCTTCCATACCTTGTGCACCAAGATGGGTATTAAAGACTCTAAGTAATATTTATTTATGAAATACCATGGGGATCTACACAAATACATCCAAATTAAAATGAATTTTTTGGACATCTCATCACTGTGTAATGCTTATCGATATGTTGTTAAAATCGACTAGAAATTTAAGCACTGAAAAAAGAGGAAATTTGGGTCTGAAAATATGCAACAACCAAAGTATGGTAAATATGACCATGACAACCATCCTTCATAAAATCATTCCAAGCTACAGGAAAAAAAAGGGAAACGGAAATACAAAAATGACACTGGAAAATGGTGTGATTTCCACAAAATCCCTTGGCACAACACCGATGAATGTCACTCAAAACATTCATTGGTGGTCAAGATCAAAGACAAGGAGTCGAACCTTGATTCAAAATCTGCTTAAGAAAATACAGGTAGAAGACAGATCATCAACGCAGATCCCATTGGTATTGTCACGACCACAACAATTCAACCAGAAGAATCAGCAAATCCTGAAGAGGGGGAGTCTATTTTTCATTCATAGATGTGGGTGAAGGGGAACCCACTACATTTTATTGTTGATAGTGGGAGCCAAAAGAACCTCATCTTAGTAGAGATCATCAAACAGTTAAGATTGTTGATAACACCACACCCGCAACCATACAACATCAGGTGGCTTCATCAAGGATGAGACCTTCTTGTCAGCCAACAGTGTTCATTGGCATACGAAATCAAGCCCTTCAAGGATGAGGTATTATGTGATGTTTCCCGACTGGATGTTTGTGATGTTTTGTTGGGCCAGCCATATATGTGGAAGTTTCATGTCATTTGTGAGTCTCGACCCCGTAGTTCCATTGTTACTCTAGAGGGTCATCTATACAAGATACCAAAGTTAGTTCCAACTAATCTCCCACCTAAACAATGCTACAAGGTAGTATCTCATACTACAAAATTCAACTTCTTCATAGTCTGTTCAAAAGGTGAATAAAAGAACACCACAACCACTACATCCTCAGTCCAAGCACCTTTTGTCCAATAGAAATAGGTCGATAATATTGACACAAAGCACAAGGATTCATTATGCACACATTCATCTCATATAGCCAGACTGGTTATAAAGGTCCAACCCTTTCATCCACAGGTTCATGATAGCCTTCAACAAGATAAGAAGCACAATTTCTCTAGAAAGGCAAGCATCTTATCAAGATGTAGATCTAGAAAACGTTTTTCCCTCTCCGCCAAGCACTCAACGCAATGGATACCATTGCTTATTAAGGAGGGAGGATTGATCCAAGTGGATATCGGTGGCCACCCATCTATTCAAACTAACCCAAAAATGTCTTCTAGCAATTTACTATTTTTAGAATTTTTTTGGTTCCTAAACTTTCGGGGCCATTTTGAGGGACAAAGGATCTAATTGAGCCCCAAAATGAATAAAATTGACGATACCTTTCCAAAAATCTATAGTTCTCCCCAAATGGAGATTGTATGCCAAAGTTATTCCCCTGGGAAGTTGATACACCAAACTACCCAAAACGGGGTACACAACATTATCGACTTTTCCTCTTCTTGGGTTAGGGTTTTGGATTTGATTTATGATTAAAATGCCTTTGGAGCCTCATTGTAAAAACATCTTCTTGTGAATGTGAGTAGTCGTCACATCTCTTCTCACAGATAAGCTTCCAGCATTCTAGAGAGTCTTTCACTCTGTATTTCTACAGTTTTGTACATTTCCCTCATTAATAGAAATTATGTATTACTGTATCTTTGTGTTTAAGGTTATATCTCTTATATAGCTCTGTTATATTATTGTCTCTCTTGAAATATCTCTGTATATTTTTGTGTTATATCTCCGCTCTCATTTCCTGTCGAAAATAATCTGGATCAGTGGTATCAGAGGAGGTTTATCTTGATTGTTTTTCAGTGCATGTCCCTAACGCATTCTAAGTATAGAAAGTTGGGTCTTGATATTTTCTCTCTTGAGTACAATCTCTCTCACACACCCAAGAAACCCTCCATGGTGGAAGAAAATAAAAAATGACAGAGCATAAGATTCTATCTTTTTTTTCACTTGAGCAAGATCTCAAGCGACAAAGGGACGAAATGATGGAGATTTTTCCCACATCCTTCAATGCATGTTGATAACAGCAGGAACTTCTTCATCAAGTGGTCACTTTAGAAGCACCTCTCCTTTCAAGGTACAAGTCAATTTTTATATTCTCGTATTTGAAGCTCAGATAGATGCAGATACCCTTGAAAAATTATTAAATATGCTAGAAGGTTATTTCTCTTTTCACAATTTTTTCAACAAAGAAAAGATCACCTCCACACTCCTTAAGGATATCCCCCATGTCAAACATTAGTGGGAAATCTACTCAGAGCAAAGTTCCACAAATATGTCTGGAATATATGGGTTCGAGCCCACTTGGGATTTTTTTGTGGATGCAGTCAAGGAACAATATTACCATGTTGGTAACTGTGACGACCAATACATGAGATGGACCACACTGCATCAAGAGAGGGGCCAAGAAGTGTCAGCATTCACCAATACCTTTCATACATTACGCACCAAGCTAGGTATCAAAGACTCTGAGTGACATTTGGTTCTGAAATACCGCGGAGCTCTACACAAATACATCCAAACTGAAATGGATTTTTTGAACATCTCATCACTGGGTGTTTCTTATTGATATGTTGTTAAAATTGAGTAGAAATATAAGCACCAGAACAAACAAGAGTTTGAATTTGCAACAGCCAAAGTATGGTAAAGATGACCCTAATGACCATCCTTCAGAAAACTAGTCCAAGCCACAGGAAAAGAAGGGTAACGGAAAGACGAAGGACACTGGAAAATGGTGCAATTTCCACAAAATCCCTTGGCACAACATCGATGAATGTCACTCAAAATAGTCATTGGTGACCAAGATCAAAGACAAGGAGTTGAACCCTAATTTGGAATATGATTTAGAAAATCCTAGTATAAGATAGATCATCGATGCAGNAGGATAAAAACGGTAGTTCCAACTATTGTCCCACCTAAACAGTGTTGTGAGGTAGTATCTCATACTACAAAATTAAGCTTCTTCATAGTCTGTTCAAAAGGTGAATAGAAGAACAACGCAACCACTACAGCCTCAGTCCAAGCACCTTCTATCCAGCAGAAGCAGGTCGAAGAGATTGAAGAAAAATGCAAGGATTCCTTTTGCACACACTCATATCATATATCTAGGATGGTTAAAATGTTCCAACCCTTTCAACCATAGGTTTGTGATAGCCTTCAACAAGCTAAGAATTGCAACTTCTCCAGCAAGGCAAGCAGCTCATCAAGATCCAGATTCATCAAATGTTTTTCCCTCTCCCCCGGGAAATCAACGCAATGAAGACCATTGCTTCTTAAGGAGTGAAAATTGATCTATATGGATATCAGTGGCCACCCACCTATTCCAACTGGCCTAAAATAGTCTTCTGGAAATTTACTATTTTTAGCAGTTTTTCGGTTCCTAAACTTTCGGGGCCATTTTGAGGGTCTAAATGAAGTTTTTTTCTAAATCAAGCTCCTCAAGATTACCAATGGCTATGATCAATCCCAAAAATTGAATCTCTGCGAAAATACCTTTCCAATGAGCTATGATTCACCCCAAACAGAGATCGTATGCCAAAGTTACACCCCCGAGAAGTTGATACACCAAACTACCCAAAACGAGGTCCATAAAACTATTGGCTTTTCATCTTCTGGGGTTAGGGTTTTGGATTTTATTTATGATAAAAAGGCCTTTGGAGCCTCATTGTAAAAACATCTTATTTTGAATGTGAGAATCCATCACATCTCTTCTCAGAGATAAGCTGCCACCATTCTACCGAGTCTTTCACTCTGTATTTCTACAGTTTTGTACATTCCGCTCATTAATAGAAATTATGTATTACTATATCTCTTTTTTTATGGTTATATATTTGATATAAATCTATTATATTATTGTCTCTCTTGAAATATCTCTGTATATTTTTGTGTTATATATTTGCTCTCATTTCGTGCCAAAAAAAATCCGGATCAGTTGTATCAAAGCAGCTCTTGATTGTTTTTCAGTGCATGTCCCTGATGAGGTTAGAGTATAGCAAGTTGGGTCTCCAGCTTGTCTCTCTTGAGTACAATATCTCTCGCACACCCAAGAAACCATCCATTGAAAAAGAAAATAAAATTGATGGAGCAAAATATTCTATCAAGTTGTTACTTGAGCAAGCTCTCATGCGATAGAGGGACGAAATGATGGAGAATTTTTCCCACATATTTCAACGTCTGTCGATAACAACAAGAATGTATTCATCAAGTGGCCACTTTGGAAGCACCTCTCCTTTCAAGGTACAATTCAATTTTTATATTATCGTATTTGAAGGTAAGATAGATGTGGATGCCCTAGAAAAATGGTTAAATATACTAGAAGGTTATTTCTTTGTTCAGAATTTTTCCAATAGGGAAAATATCACCTTCGCACTCCTTAAGGCTCTCCCCCATGTCAAACATTGATGGGATAATTACTGGGAGAAAATTTTCACAAAGGAGTCTGGAATATATGGGGTTGATCCCTCTTGGTATTTTTTTGTGGATGCAATCAAGGAACAATATTACCCTGTTGGTAACTATGACAACCAATACATGAGATGGACCACATTGCGTCAAGATAGGGGCCAAGCAATGCCAGAGTTCGCCAATACCTTCCATACCTTGTGCACCAAGATGGGTATTAAAGACTCTAAGTAATATTTATTTATGAAATACCATGGGGATCTACACAAATACATCCAAATTAAAATGAATTTTTTGGACATCTCATCACTGTGTAATGCTTATCGATATGTTGTTAAAATCGACTAGAAATTTAAGCACTGAAAAAAGAGGAAATTTGGGTCTGAAAATATGCAACAACCAAAGTATGGTAAATATGACCATGACAACCATCCTTCATAAAATCATTCCAAGCTACAGGAAAAAAAAGGGAAACGGAAATACAAAAATGACACTGGAAAATGGTGTGATTTCCACAAAATCCCTTGGCACAACACCGATGAATGTCACTCAAAACATTCATTGGTGGTCAAGATCAAAGACAAGGAGTCGAACCTTGATTCAAAATCTGCTTAAGAAAATACAGGTAGAAGACAGATCATCAACGCAGATCCCATTGGTATTGTCACGACCACAACAATTCAACCAGAAGAATCAGCAAATCCTGAAGAGGGGGAGTCTATTTTTCATTCATAGATGTGGGTGAAGGGGAACCCACTACATTTTATTGTTGATAGTGGGAGCCAAAAGAACCTCATCTTAGTAGAGATCATCAAACAGTTAAGATTGTTGATAACACCACACCCGCAACCATACAACATCAGGTGGCTTCATCAAGGATGAGACCTTCTTGTCAGCCAACAGTGTTCATTGGCATACGAAATCAAGCCCTTCAAGGATGAGGTATTATGTGATGTTTCCCGACTGGATGTTTGTGATGTTTTGTTGGGCCAGCCATATATGTGGAAGTTTCATGTCATTTGTGAGTCTCGACCCCGTAGTTCCATTGTTACTCTAGAGGGTCATCTATACAAGATACCAAAGTTAGTTCCAACTAATCTCCCACCTAAACAATGCTACAAGGTAGTATCTCATACTACAAAATTCAACTTCTTCATAGTCTGTTCAAAAGGTGAATAAAAGAACACCACAACCACTACATCCTCAGTCCAAGCACCTTTTGTCCAATAGAAATAGGTCGATAATATTGACACAAAGCACAAGGATTCATTATGCACACATTCATCTCATATAGCCAGACTGGTTATAAAGGTCCAACCCTTTCATCCACAGGTTCATGATAGCCTTCAACAAGATAAGAAGCACAATTTCTCTAGAAAGGCAAGCATCTTATCAAGATGTAGATCTAGAAAACGTTTTTCCCTCTCCGCCAAGCACTCAACGCAATGGATACCATTGCTTATTAAGGAGGGAGGATTGATCCAAGTGGATATCGGTGGCCACCCATCTATTCAAACTAACCCAAAAATGTCTTCTAGCAATTTACTATTTTTAGAATTTTTTTGGTTCCTAAACTTTCGGGGCCATTTTGAGGGACAAAGGATCTAATTGAGCCCCAAAATGAATAAAATTGACGATACCTTTCCAAAAATCTATAGTTCTCCCCAAATGGAGATTGTATGCCAAAGTTATTCCCCTGGGAAGTTGATACACCAAACTACCCAAAACGGGGTACACAACATTATCGACTTTTCCTCTTCTTGGGTTAGGGTTTTGGATTTGATTTATGATTAAAATGCCTTTGGAGCCTCATTGTAAAAACATCTTCTTGTGAATGTGAGTAGTCGTCACATCTCTTCTCACAGATAAGCTTCCAGCATTCTAGAGAGTCTTTCACTCTGTATTTCTACAGTTTTGTACATTTCCCTCATTAATAGAAATTATGTATTACTGTATCTTTGTGTTTAAGGTTATATCTCTTATATAGCTCTGTTATATTATTGTCTCTCTTGAAATATCTCTGTATATTTTTGTGTTATATCTCCGCTCTCATTTCCTGTCGAAAATAATCTGGATCAGTGGTATCAGAGGAGGTTTATCTTGATTGTTTTTCAGTGCATGTCCCTAACGCATTCTAAGTATAGAAAGTTGGGTCTTGATATTTTCTCTCTTGAGTACAATCTCTCTCACACACCCAAGAAACCCTCCATGGTGGAAGAAAATAAAAAATGACAGAGCATAAGATTCTATCTTTTTTTTCACTTGAGCAAGATCTCAAGCGACAAAGGGACGAAATGATGGAGATTTTTCCCACATCCTTCAATGCATGTTGATAACAGCAGGAACTTCTTCATCAAGTGGTCACTTTAGAAGCACCTCTCCTTTCAAGGTACAAGTCAATTTTTATATTCTCGTATTTGAAGCTCAGATAGATGCAGATACCCTTGAAAAATTATTAAATATGCTAGAAGGTTATTTCTCTTTTCACAATTTTTTCAACAAAGAAAAGATCACCTCCACACTCCTTAAGGATATCCCCCATGTCAAACATTAGTGGGAAATCTACTCAGAGCAAAGTTCCACAAATATGTCTGGAATATATGGGTTCGAGCCCACTTGGGATTTTTTTGTGGATGCAGTCAAGGAACAATATTACCATGTTGGTAACTGTGACGACCAATACATGAGATGGACCACACTGCATCAAGAGAGGGGCCAAGAAGTGTCATCATTCACCAATACCTTTCATACATTACGCACCAAGCTAGGTATCAAAGACTCCGAGTGACATTTGGTTCTGAAATACCGCAGGGCTCTACACAAATACATCCAAAATGAAATGGATTTTTTGAACATCTCATCACTGGGTGTTTCTTATTGATATGTTGTTAAAATTGAGTAGAAATATAAGCACCAGAACAAACAAGAGTTTGAATTTGCAACAACCAAAGTATGGTAAAGATGACCCTAACGACCATCCTTCAGAAAACTAGTCCAAGCCACAGGAAAAGAAGGGTAACGGAAAGACGAAGGACACTGGAAAATGGTGCGATTTCCACAAAATCCCTTGGCACAACATCGATGAATGTCACTCAAAATAGTCATTGGTGACCAAGATCAAAGACAAGGAGTTGAACCCTGATTTGGAATATGATTCAGAAAATCCTAGTATAAGATAGATCATCGACGCAGATCCCATTGCTATTGTCGCAACCGCAACAATTCAACCAGAAGAACCAACAGATCTTGAAGAGGGGGAGCGCATTTTTCATTCACAGATATGGATGAAGGGGACCTGGTACATTTTATTATTGATAGCGGGAGCCAGAAGAACCTCATCTCATCAAAGGTCATCAATTAGTTGGGATTGGCTATAACACCACACTTGCAGCCATACAACATCAAGTGGCTATGCCAGGGATGAGACCTCCATGTCAACCAATAGTGTCTATTGTCATATGGCATCCATCCCTTCAAGGATGAGGTATTATTTGATGTTTCTCCACTAGATTTTTATGATTTTCTGTTGGGCCAGCCATATATGTGGAAGCTCCATGTCATTTATGAGTGTCAGCCCCATAGAGTCATTGTTACTCAAGGGGATCATATCTACAAGATACCAAAGGTATTTCCAACTACTATCCCACCTAAACAGTGCCACAAGGTAGTATCTCATACTACAAAATTCAACTTCTTCACAACCTGTTCAAAAGGTGAATAGAAGAACACCGCAACGACTGCAACATCAGTTCAAGAACCTTTTGTCCAACAGAAGTATGTCGATGAGATTAAAGAAAAGAGAAAGGATTCCTTCTACACACAGTCATCTCATATAACCAAATTGGCTGAAAAGGTCCAACCCTTTCAGCCGCAGGTTCGCCATAGCCTTCAACAAGCTAAGAAGCGCAACTTCTCTAGCAAGGCAAGTAGCTCATCAAGATGGAGATTCAGCAAATGATTTTCCCTCTCCCCCGAGTACTCAACACAATGGAGACCATTACTTCCTAAGGATGAAGGATTGATCTAGGTGGATATCGGTGTCTACCCACCTATTCCAACTGGACCAAAACAATCTTTTAGAAATTTACTATTTTTAGTCGTTTTTCAGTTCCCAAACTTCTAGGGCCATTTTGAGGGATTAAATGAAGTTTTTTCAGAATCAATAAACTTAATGATAGCTAAAGTCTTTGATTGATCCCCCAAAATTAATCTCCTTGATGATACTTTTCCATCAAGTTATCATGTGCCCCAAACAAAGATCGTATGCCAAAGTTACGCCCCTGGGAAGTTGATACACCAAACTACCAAAAACGGGGTCCACAAAATTGTTGGCTTTTCATCTTTCGTGGTTAGGGTTTTATTTTTTCTTATGATAAAAAGGGATTTGGAGCCTCATTGTAAAAACATCTTCTTGTGAATGTGAGTAACCATCACATCTCATCTTAGAGATAAGTCACCACTATTCTAATGAATCTTTCACTCTGTATTTCTATTGTTTTGTACATTTCGCTCATTAATAGAAATTGTGTATTATTATATCTCAGTGTTTATGGTTATATATTTGTTATATTATTGGATCTCTTGAAATATCTTTGTATATTTATGTGTTATATCTCTGCTCTCATTTTGTGCCAAAAATAATCTGAATCAATGGTATCAAAGCAAGATTCTCTTGATCATTTTTGAGTGCATGTCCCCGACGAGGTCCGAGTATATCAAGTTGGGTCTCGAGATTTTCTCTCTTGAGTACAATATCTCTCTCACTCCCAAGAAACCCTCCATGGTGGAAGAAAATAAAAATGATGGAGAAGAAGATTATATCAATCTATTGCTTGAGCAAGCTCTCACGTGACAGGGGGACTAAAAGATGGAGAATTTTTCCCACATCCTTCAACACCTCTTGATAACAACAGGAACGTCTTTATCAAGAGGCCACTTTGGAAGCACCTCTCCTTTCAAGGTACAAGTTAATTTTTATATTCCCGTATTTGAAGGTCAAATAGATGCAGATTCCCCAGAAAAATGGTTAAATATGCTAGAAGGTTATTTCTTTGTTCACAATTTTTCTGAGAGAGAAAAGATCACCTTTGAACTCCTCAAGTCTCTCCCCCATGTCAAACATTGGTGGAAAACTTACTGGGAGCAAATTTCCACAGAGGAGTATAGAATATATGGGGCCGAGCCCACTTGGGATTTTTTTGTGTGGATGCAGTCAAGGAACAATATTACCCTATTGGTAACTATGACGACCAATACATGAGATGGACCACACTATGTCAAGAGAGGGGCCAAGCAGTGTCATATTTCACCAATACCTTCTATACATTGTGCACCAAGCTGGATATCAAAGACTCTGAGTGACATTTGGTTATGAAATATCATGGGGCTCTACACAAATACATTCAAACTAAAATGGATTTTTTGGACATCTCATAATTGGGTGTTTCTTATTGATATGTTGTTAAAATCAAGTAGAAATTTAAGCACCAGAACAAGCAAGATTTCTGGTCTGAAAATCTGCAACAACCAAAGTATTGTAAAGACAGCCCTAACAACCAACCTTCAGAAAATCAGTCCAAGCCACGGGAAAATAAGGGTAATGGAAAGACGAATAAGGACACTAGAAAATGGTGTGATTTTCACAAAATCCCCTGGCACAACACTAATGAATGTCACTCAAAACATTCATTGGTGTTCAAGATCAAAGACAAGGAGATGAACCCTGAATTAGAATTTGATTCAGAAAATACTGGTAGAAGACAAATCATCGACACAAATCCCACTTCTATTGTCGTGACTGCAACAATACAACCAGAAGAACCAACAGATCATGAAGAGGGGGAGATCCTTTTTCATCCAAAGATGTGGGTGACAGGGACCCCGCTGCATTTTATTTTTTATAGCGGAAGCCAAAAGAACCTAATCTTAGTAGAGGTCATCAAACAGTTGAGATTTTGCGACAACACCACACCTGCAGCCATACAACATCAGGGGGATTCTCGAGGGATGAGACCTTCGTGTCAACCAAAAGTTTCAATTGGCATACAACATCCAACCCTTCAAGGATGAGGTATTATATGATGTTTCCCCACTGGATGTCTGTGATGTTTTGTTGGGCTAGCCATATATGTGGAAATTCCATCACATTTATGAGTCTCGACCCCATAGTGTCATTGTTACTCTAGGGGTTCATCTCTATAGGATACCAAAGGTAGTTCCAACTATTGTCCCACCTATGCAGTATCACAAGGTAGTATCTCATACTAAAAAATTTAACCTCTTCAAAGTCTCTTCAAAAGGTGAATAGAAGAACACTACAACCACTAAAGCCTCAGTCCAAGCACCTTCTATCCAGCAGAAGCAGGTCGACGAGATTGAAGGAAATCATAAGGATTCTTTCTACACATAGTCATCTCACATAGCTATACTAGTTAAAAAGGTCCAACCCTTTCAGCCACAGGTTCATGAAAGCCTTCAACAAGCTAAGAAGCGCAACTTCTCCAACAAGGCAAGCAACTCATCAAGATGCAGATTCAAAAAATGCTTTTCCCTCTCCCTAGGTACTCAAAAAAATGGAGACCATTTATTCCTGAGGGAGGATTTCTCCAGGTGGATATCGGTGCCCACTCACCTATTCCAACTCGCCCAAAATAGACTCCTGGCAATTTACTATTTTTAGCAGTTTTTTACTTCATATACTTTTGGGGCCATTTTGAGGGTCTAAATGAAGTTTTTTTCGGGATAGAGAACCTAAATGATAGCTATAGGCTTTAATTGAGCCCCAAAAATGAATCTTCTCGACTATACCTTTCCAACGAGCTATCATGTTCCCCAAACAGAGATCATATACCAAAGTTGTGCCCTCGAGAAGTTGATACACCAAAATACCCAAAAAGAGGTCCACAAAACTATTGACTTTTCATCTTTTGAGGTTAGGGTTTTGGATTTTCTTTATTATAAAAGGGACTTTGGAGCCTCATTGTAAAAAAATATTCTTGCA
Source organism: Picea glauca (assembly GCA_000966675.3). Lineage (NCBI taxonomy): Eukaryota > Viridiplantae > Streptophyta > Pinopsida > Pinales > Pinaceae > Picea > Picea glauca. The sequence continues at coordinate 101,511 of JZKD02S1648638.1, read as the reverse complement.
AATGTGAGTAGCCATCACATCTCTTCTCAGAGATAAGATGTCACCATTCTAGCGAGTCTTTCACTCTGTATTTCTACAGTTTTGTACATTTCGCTCATTAATAGAAATTGTGTATCACTCTATCTCTGTGTTTATGGTTATATCTCTGATATATATTTTTTATATTATTGGTTCTCTTGCAATATCTCTCTATTCTATTTTCTATCTCCACTGTCATTTCATGCCGAAAATAATCTGGATCAGTGGTATCGGAGCAGGTTGTTCTTGATCGTTTTTCAATGCATGTCCCCAATGAGGTCCAAGTATAGCAAGTTGGGTCTCGAGCTTGTCTATCTTGATTAAAATCTTTCTCATGCCTAATAAACCCTCCATGGTGGAAGAAAAAAAAAACGACGGAGCAGAATATTCTATCAATCTATTGCTTGAGCAAGCTCTCACGCGAGAGAGGGACGATATGATGGAGAATTTTTCCCACATCCTTCAACACCTACCGAAAAACACAAGAACGTCTTCATCAAGTGACCACTTTGGAAACACCTTTCCTTTCAAGGTAAAATTCAATTTTGATATTCTCGTATTTGAAGGTCAGATAGATGCGGATGCCCTAGAAAAATGGTTAAATATGATAGAATGTTATTTCTATGTTCATAATTTTTCCAATAGGGAAAAGATCACCTTCACACTCCTTAAGGCTCTCCCCCATGTCAAACATTGGTGGGAAACTTACTGGGAGAAAATTTCTATAGAGGATTTTGGAATATATGGGTATGAGCACACTTGTTATTTTTTTGTGGATGTAGTCAAGGAACAATATTACCATGTTGGTAACTATGAGGACCAATACATGAAATGGAACACAGTGTGTCAAGAGAAGGGACAAGCAATGTCAGATTTCACCAATACATTCCATACGTTGTGCACTAAGTTGGGTATCAAAGACTCTGAGTGACATTTGGTTCTGAAATGCCATGGCACTCTACACAAATACATCCAAACTTAAATGGATTTTCTAAACATCCCATCATTGGGTGTTGCATATCAATATGCTACTAAAATCGAGTATAAATTTAAGCACCAGAACAAGTGGGAGTTTGGGTCTACAAATCTGCAACAACCAAAGTATGTTAAAGACGGCCCTAACAACCAACCTTCATAAAACTATTCCAAGCCATATGAAAAGAAGGGTAACATAAAGACGAAGAAGGACACTGGAAAATGGTGTGATTTCCACAAAATCCCCTAGCACAACATCGATGATTGTAGCTCAAAACAGTCATTGGTGGATGATATCAAAGACAAGGAGTTGAACCCTGATTCAAAATTGTATTCAGAAAACACTAGTAGAAGACAGATCATCGACGCAGATCCCACTACTACTTTCGTGACCGCAACAATTCAACCAGAAGGACTAGCATATCCTGAAGAGGGGGAGTGCATTTTTCATTCACAGATGTGGGTGAAGGGGACCCTACTTCATTTTATTGTTGATAGCAGGAGATAGAATAACCTCATCACAATAAAGGTCGTCAAATAGTTGGGATTGTCGACAACACCACACCTACAACCATACAACATCGGGTGGCTTCACCAGGGATGATACCTCCATTTCAACCAACAATGTCGATTGTTATATGGCATCTATCCCTTCAAGGATGAGGTATTATGTGATGTTTCCCCACTGTATCTCTGTGATGTTCTATTGGGCTAGACATATATGTTGAAGCATCATGCCATTTATGAGTCTCGACCCCGTAGTGTCATTGTTACTCTAGGGGGTCATCTCTATAGGATACCAAAGGTAGTTCCAACTATTGTCTCAGCTAAACAGTTTTGCAAGGTAGTATCACATACTAAAAAATTTAGCTTCTTCATAGTCTATTCAAAAGGTGAATAGAAGAACACCGCAACTACTGCAGCCTCAATCCAAGCACCTTCTATCCAGTAGAAGCAAGTTGACGAGATTGAAGAAAAGTGCAAGGATTCTTTCTACACATAGTCATCTCATATATACAGATTAGTTAAAAATTTCCAACCCTTTTAGTCACAGGTTTGTGAAAACCTTCAACAAGCTAAGAAGCGCAACTTCTCCAGCAAGGCAAGTAGCTCATCAAGATCCAAATTCAGTAAACACTTTACCTCTCCCCCAGGAACTCAATGCAATGGAGAAAATTGTTTCCTAAGGAGGGAGGATTGATCCATGTGGATATTGGTGGCCACCCACCTATTCCAACTAGCTCAAAAGAATCTTTTGGCAATTTACAATTTTTAGCACTTTTTCGGTTCCTAACTTTTGGGGCCATTTTGAGGGTCTAAGTGAAGTTTTTTTGGGATCAATCACCTCAAAGAGATCCAAAGGCTCTAACTGATCCCCAAAAATGAATCTCCTCAACGATGCATTTCCAACGTGCTATTGTGCACCCCAAACGGAGATTGTATGCCAAAGTTACACCCTCGAGAATTTGATACACCAAACTACCCAAAATGGGGTCCATAAAATTGTTGTCTTTTCATCTTTCAGGGTTAGGGTTTTGAATTTTTTTTATGATAAAAATGAATTTGGAGCCTCATTTTTAAAACATCTTCTTTCGAATGTGAGTAGTTGTCACATCTCTTCTTCGAGATAAGTTGCCACCATTCGAGCGAGTCTTTCACTCTGTATTTCGATAGTTTTGTACATTTCACTCATTAATAGAAATTGTGCATTATTGTATCTATGTGTTTATGGTTATATATTGGATATATCTATGTTATATTATTGGCTCTCTTGCAATATCTTTGTATATTTCTCTNATGTCGATGAGATTAAAGAAAAGAGAAAGGATTCCTTCTACACACAGTCATCTCATATAACCAAATTGGCTGAAAAGGTCCAACCCTTTCAGCCGCAGGTTCGCCATAGCCTTCAACAAGCTAAGAAGCGCAACTTCTCTAGCAAGGCAAGTAGCTCATCAAGATGGAGATTCAGCAAATGATTTTCCCTCTCCCCCGAGTACTCAACACAATGGAGACCATTACTTCCTAAGGATGAAGGATTGATCTAGGTGGATATCGGTGTCTACCCACCTATTCCAACTGGACCAAAACAATCTTTTAGAAATTTACTATTTTTAGTCGTTTTTCAGTTCCCAAACTTCTAGGGCCATTTTGAGGGATTAAATGAAGTTTTTTCAGAATCAATAAACTTAATGATAGCTAAAGTCTTTGATTGATCCCCCAAAATTAATCTCCTTGATGATACTTTTCCATCAAGTTATCATGTGCCCCAAACAAAGATCGTATGCCAAAGTTACGCCCCTGGGAAGTTGATACACCAAACTACCAAAAACGGGGTCCACAAAATTGTTGGCTTTTCATCTTTCGTGGTTAGGGTTTTATTTTTTCTTATGATAAAAAGGGATTTGGAGCCTCATTGTAAAAACATCTTCTTGTGAATGTGAGTAACCATCACATCTCATCTTAGAGATAAGTCACCACTATTCTAATGAATCTTTCACTCTGTATTTCTATTGTTTTGTACATTTCGCTCATTAATAGAAATTGTGTATTATTATATCTCAGTGTTTATGGTTATATATTTGTTATATTATTGGATCTCTTGAAATATCTTTGTATATTTATGTGTTATATCTCTGCTCTCATTTTGTGCCAAAAATAATCTGAATCAATGGTATCAAAGCAAGATTCTCTTGATCATTTTTGAGTGCATGTCCCCGACGAGGTCCGAGTATATCAAGTTGGGTCTCGAGATTTTCTCTCTTGAGTACAATATCTCTCTCACTCCCAAGAAACCCTCCATGGTGGAAGAAAATAAAAATGATGGAGAAGAAGATTATATCAATCTATTGCTTGAGCAAGCTCTCACGTGACAGGGGGACTAAAAGATGGAGAATTTTTCCCACATCCTTCAACACCTCTTGATAACAACAGGAACGTCTTTATCAAGAGGCCACTTTGGAAGCACCTCTCCTTTCAAGGTACAAGTTAATTTTTATATTCCCGTATTTGAAGGTCAAATAGATGCAGATTCCCCAGAAAAATGGTTAAATATGCTAGAAGGTTATTTCTTTGTTCACAATTTTTCTGAGAGAGAAAAGATCACCTTTGAACTCCTCAAGTCTCTCCCCCATGTCAAACATTGGTGGAAAACTTACTGGGAGCAAATTTCCACAGAGGAGTATAGAATATATGGGGCCGAGCCCACTTGGGATTTTTTTGTGTGGATGCAGTCAAGGAACAATATTACCCTATTGGTAACTATGACGACCAATACATGAGATGGACCACACTATGTCAAGAGAGGGGCCAAGCAGTGTCATATTTCACCAATACCTTCTATACATTGTGCACCAAGCTGGATATCAAAGACTCTGAGTGACATTTGGTTATGAAATATCATGGGGCTCTACACAAATACATTCAAACTAAAATGGATTTTTTGGACATCTCATAATTGGGTGTTTCTTATTGATATGTTGTTAAAATCAAGTAGAAATTTAAGCACCAGAACAAGCAAGATTTCTGGTCTGAAAATCTGCAACAACCAAAGTATTGTAAAGACAGCCCTAACAACCAACCTTCAGAAAATCAGTCCAAGCCACGGGAAAATAAGGGTAATGGAAAGACGAATAAGGACACTAGAAAATGGTGTGATTTTCACAAAATCCCCTGGCACAACACTAATGAATGTCACTCAAAACATTCATTGGTGTTCAAGATCAAAGACAAGGAGATGAACCCTGAATTAGAATTTGATTCAGAAAATACTGGTAGAAGACAAATCATCGACACAAATCCCACTTCTATTGTCGTGACTGCAACAATACAACCAGAAGAACCAACAGATCATGAAGAGGGGGAGATCCTTTTTCATCCAAAGATGTGGGTGACAGGGACCCCGCTGCATTTTATTTTTTATAGCGGAAGCCAAAAGAACCTAATCTTAGTAGAGGTCATCAAACAGTTGAGATTTTGCGACAACACCACACCTGCAGCCATACAACATCAGGGGGATTCTCGAGGGATGAGACCTTCGTGTCAACCAAAAGTTTCAATTGGCATACAACATCCAACCCTTCAAGGATGAGGTATTATATGATGTTTCCCCACTGGATGTCTGTGATGTTTTGTTGGGCTAGCCATATATGTGGAAATTCCATCACATTTATGAGTCTCGACCCCATAGTGTCATTGTTACTCTAGGGGTTCATCTCTATAGGATACCAAAGGTAGTTCCAACTATTGTCCCACCTATGCAGTATCACAAGGTAGTATCTCATACTAAAAAATTTAACCTCTTCAAAGTCTCTTCAAAAGGTGAATAGAAGAACACTACAACCACTAAAGCCTCAGTCCAAGCACCTTCTATCCAGCAGAAGCAGGTCGACGAGATTGAAGGAAATCATAAGGATTCTTTCTACACATAGTCATCTCACATAGCTATACTAGTTAAAAAGGTCCAACCCTTTCAGCCACAGGTTCATGAAAGCCTTCAACAAGCTAAGAAGCGCAACTTCTCCAACAAGGCAAGCAACTCATCAAGATGCAGATTCAAAAAATGCTTTTCCCTCTCCCTAGGTACTCAAAAAAATGGAGACCATTTATTCCTGAGGGAGGATTTCTCCAGGTGGATATCGGTGCCCACTCACCTATTCCAACTCGCCCAAAATAGACTCCTGGCAATTTACTATTTTTAGCAGTTTTTTACTTCATATACTTTTGGGGCCATTTTGAGGGTCTAAATGAAGTTTTTTTCGGGATAGAGAACCTAAATGATAGCTATAGGCTTTAATTGAGCCCCAAAAATGAATCTTCTCGACTATACCTTTCCAACGAGCTATCATGTTCCCCAAACAGAGATCATATACCAAAGTTGTGCCCTCGAGAAGTTGATACACCAAAATACCCAAAAAGAGGTCCACAAAACTATTGACTTTTCATCTTTTGAGGTTAGGGTTTTGGATTTTCTTTATTATAAAAGGGACTTTGGAGCCTCATTGTAAAAAAATATTCTTGCAAATGTGAGTAGCCATCACATCTCTTCTCAGAGATAAGATGTCACCATTCTAGCGAGTCTTTCACTCTGTATTTCTACAGTTTTGTACATTTCGCTCATTAATAGAAATTGTGTATCACTCTATCTCTGTGTTTATGGTTATATCTCTGATATATATTTTTTATATTATTGGTTCTCTTGCAATATCTCTCTATTCTATTTTCTATCTCCACTGTCATTTCATGCCGAAAATAATCTGGATCAGTGGTATCGGAGCAGGTTGTTCTTGATCGTTTTTCAATGCATGTCCCCAATGAGGTCCAAGTATAGCAAGTTGGGTCTCGAGCTTGTCTATCTTGATTAAAATCTTTCTCATGCCTAATAAACCCTCCATGGTGGAAGAAAAAAAAAACGACGGAGCAGAATATTCTATCAATCTATTGCTTGAGCAAGCTCTCACGCGAGAGAGGGACGATATGATGGAGAATTTTTCCCACATCCTTCAACACCTACCGAAAAACACAAGAACGTCTTCATCAAGTGACCACTTTGGAAACACCTTTCCTTTCAAGGTAAAATTCAATTTTGATATTCTCGTATTTGAAGGTCAGATAGATGCGGATGCCCTAGAAAAATGGTTAAATATGATAGAATGTTATTTCTATGTTCATAATTTTTCCAATAGGGAAAAGATCACCTTCACACTCCTTAAGGCTCTCCCCCATGTCAAACATTGGTGGGAAACTTACTGGGAGAAAATTTCTATAGAGGATTTTGGAATATATGGGTATGAGCACACTTGTTATTTTTTTGTGGATGTAGTCAAGGAACAATATTACCATGTTGGTAACTATGAGGACCAATACATGAAATGGAACACAGTGTGTCAAGAGAAGGGACAAGCAATGTCAGATTTCACCAATACATTCCATACGTTGTGCACTAAGTTGGGTATCAAAGACTCTGAGTGACATTTGGTTCTGAAATGCCATGGCACTCTACACAAATACATCCAAACTTAAATGGATTTTCTAAACATCCCATCATTGGGTGTTGCATATCAATATGCTACTAAAATCGAGTATAAATTTAAGCACCAGAACAAGTGGGAGTTTGGGTCTACAAATCTGCAACAACCAAAGTATGTTAAAGACGGCCCTAACAACCAACCTTCATAAAACTATTCCAAGCCATATGAAAAGAAGGGTAACATAAAGACGAAGAAGGACACTGGAAAATGGTGTGATTTCCACAAAATCCCCTAGCACAACATCGATGATTGTAGCTCAAAACAGTCATTGGTGGATGATATAAAAGACAAGGAGTCGAACCCTGATTCAGAATTGTATTCAGAAAACACTAGTAGAAGACAGATCATCGACACAGATCCCACTACTACTTTCGTGATCGCAATAATTCAACCAGAAGGACTAGCATATCCTGAAGAGGGGGAGTTCATTTTTCATTCACAGATGTGGGTGAAGGGGACCCTACTTCATTTTATTGTTGATAGCAAGAGATAGAAGAACCTCATCACAATAAAGGTCGTCAAATAGTTGGGATTGTCGACAACACCACACCTACAACCATACAACATCGGGTGGCTTCACCATGGATGATACCTCCATTTCAACCAACAATGTCGATTGTTATATGGCATCTATCCCTTCAAGGATGAGGTATTATGTGATGTTGCCCCACTGTATCCCTGTGATGTTCTATTGGGCTAGACATATATGTTGAAGCATCATGCCATTTATGAGTCTCGACCCCGTAGTGTCATTGTTACTCTAGGGGGTCATCTCTACAAGATACCAAAGGTAGTTCCAACTATTGTCACAGCTAAATAGTTTTGCATGGTAGTATCACATACTAAAAAATTTAGCTTCTTCATAGTCTATTCAAAAGGTGAATAGAAGAACACTGCAACTACTGCAGCCTCAATCCAAGCACCTTCTGTCCAGTAGAAGCAAGTTGACAAGATTGAAGAAAAGTGCAAGGATTCTTTCTACACATAGTCATCTCATATATACAGATTAGTTAAAAATTTATAACCCTTTCAGTCACAGGTTCGTGAAAACCTTCAACAAGCTAAGAAGCGCAACTTCTCCAGCAAGGCAAGTAGTTCATCAATATCCAAATTCAGCAAACACTTTACCTCTCCCCCAGGAACTCAATGCAATGGAGAAAATTGTTTCCTAAGGAGGGAGGATTGATCCATGTGGATATTGGTGGCCACCCACCTATTCCAACTAGCTCAAAAGAATCTTTTGGCAATTTACAATTTTTAGCACTTTTTCGGTTCCTAACTTTTGGGGCCATTTTGAGGGTCTAAGTGAAGTTTTTTTGGGATCAATCACCTCAAAGAGATCCAAAGGCTCTAACTGATCCCCAAAAATGAATCTCCTCAACGATGCATTTCCAACGTGCTATTGTGCACCCCAAACGGAGATTGTATGCCAAAGTTACACCCTCGAGAATTTGATACACCAAACTACCCAAAATGGGGTCCATAAAATTGTTGTCTTTTCATCTTTCAGGGTTAGGGTTTTGAATTTTTTTTATGATAAAAATGAATTTGGAGCCTCATTTTTAAAACATCTTCTTTCGAATGTGAGTAGTTGTCACATCTCTTCTTCGAGATAAGTTGCCACCATTCGAGCGAGTCTTTCACTCTGTATTTCGATAGTTTTGTACATTTCACTCATTAATAGAAATTGTGCATTATTGTATCTATGTGTTTATGGTTATATATTGGATATATCTATGTTATATTATTGGCTCTCTTGCAATATCTTTGTATATTTCTCTTTTATATATCTGTTCTCATTTTGTGCCAAAAATAATCTTGATCGGTGGTATCAGAGCATGTTGTTCTTGATCGTTCTTAAGTGCATGTCCCCGACGAAGTTCGAGTATAACAAGTTGGGTCTCTAGCTTGTCTCTCTTGAGTACAATATATCTCGCATGCCCAAGAAACCTTCCGTGGAAAAATAAAATAAAAATGATGGAGCAGAACATTCTATCAAGTTGTTATTTGAGCAAGCTCTCATGCGATAGAGAGACGAAATGATGGAGAATTTTTCCCACATCTTTCAACATCTGTCGATAACAATAGGAATGCCTTCATCAAGTGGCCACTTTGGAAGCACCTCTCCTTTCAAGGTACAAGTCAATTTTGATATTATTGTATTTGAAGGTCAGATAGACGTGGATGCCCTAGAAAAATGGTCAAATATGATAGAAGGTTATTTCTTTGTTCACAAGTTTTCCGACAGGGAAAATATCACCTTCACACTCCTTAAGTCTCTCCCCCATGTCAAACATTGGTCGGAAACTTACTGGGAGAAAATATCCACAAAGGAGCCTGGAATCTATGGGGTCGCGCCCTCTTTATATTTTTTTGTGGATGTAGACAAGGAACAATATTACCCTATTGGTAACTATGACGACCAATACATGAGATGGACGACATTGCGTCAAGATAGGGGCCAAGCAATGCCAGAGTTCACCAATACCTTCCATAACTTGTGGACCAAGTTGGGTATTAAAGACTCTGAGAGACATTTATTTATGAAATACCATGGGGCTCTACACAAATACATCCAAACTGAAATGGATTTTCTGGACATCTCATCATTGGTTACTTCTAATCGATATGTTATTAAAATCAACTAGAAATTTAAGCACCGGAAAAAGCAGGAATTCGGGTTTGAAAATATGAAACAACCATCCTTCAGAAAATTAGTCTAAGCCACAGGAAAAAAAAGAGAAATGGAAAGACGAAAAAGGAAACTGGAAAATGGTGTGATTTCCACAAAATCCCTTGGCACAACACCGATGAATGTAGCTCAAAATAGTCATTGGTGGTCGAGATCAAAGACAAGGAGTCGAACCCTGATTCAGAATCTGATTTAGAAAATAATGGTAGAAGATAGATCATCAGTGCACATCACATTGGTATTGTCGTGACTACAACAATTCAACCAGAAGAACCAACATATCCTGAAGAGGGGGGTGTCTTTTACATTCACAGATGTGGGTGAAGGGGAACCCATTGCATTTTATTTTTGATAGTGGGAGCTAGAAGAACCTCATCTTAGTAGAGGTCGTCAAACAGTTTGGATTGTCGAGAACACCACACTCACAACCATACAACATCGGGTGGCTTCACCAGGGATGCGACCTTCTTTTCAGCTAGCAGTGTTGATTGGCATACGACATCCATCCCTTCAAGGATGAGGTATTATGTGATGTTTCCCCACTGGATGTCTATGATGTTCTATTGGGCCAGCCATATATGTGGAATTTCCATGCCATTTATGAGTCTCGACCCCATAGTTTCATTGTTACACTAGCAGGCCATCTATACAAGATACCAAAGGTATTTCCAACTAATGGCCCACCTAAACAATGTTGCAAGGTAGTATCTCATACTACAAAATTCAACTTCTTCACATTTTGTTCAAAAGGTGAATAGAAGAACACCACAACCACTGCAGCCTCAGTCCAAGCACCTTATTTCCATTAGAAACATGTTGATAATATTGAAGAAAAGTGAAAGGATTACTTATGCACATAGTCATCTCATATATCTAGACTGGTTATAAAGGTCCAACCCTTTCATCCACAAGTTCGTGATAGCCTTCAACAAGCTAAGAAGCACAACTTCTCTAGCAAGGAAAGCAAATTATCAAGATGTAGATTGAGCAAACATTTTTTCCTCTCCCTCAATCACTCAACACAATGTATATCATTGATTCTTAAGGAGGGAGTATTGATCTACATGGATATTGGTGGCCACCCACCTATTCCAACTAGCCCAAAACAGTCTTCTGGCAATTTACTATTTTTAGCAGTTTTTCGGTTCCTAAACTTTTGGGGCCATTTTAAGGGACAAAGGCTCTGATTGAGCCCCAAANAAACACTTTACCTCTCCCCCAGGAACTCAATGCAATGGAGAAAATTGTTTCCTAAGGAGGGAGGATTGATCCATGTGGATATTGGTGGCCACCCACCTATTCCAACTAGCTCAAAAGAATCTTTTGGCAATTTACAATTTTTAGCACTTTTTCGGTTCCTAACTTTTGGGGCCATTTTGAGGGTCTAAGTGAAGTTTTTTTGGGATCAATCACCTCAAAGAGATCCAAAGGCTCTAACTGATCCCCAAAAATGAATCTCCTCAACGATGCATTTCCAACGTGCTATTGTGCACCCCAAACGGAGATTGTATGCCAAAGTTACACCCTCGAGAATTTGATACACCAAACTACCCAAAATGGGGTCCATAAAATTGTTGTCTTTTCATCTTTCAGGGTTAGGGTTTTGAATTTTTTTTATGATAAAAATGAATTTGGAGCCTCATTTTTAAAACATCTTCTTTCGAATGTGAGTAGTTGTCACATCTCTTCTTCGAGATAAGTTGCCACCATTCGAGCGAGTCTTTCACTCTGTATTTCGATAGTTTTGTACATTTCACTCATTAATAGAAATTGTGCATTATTGTATCTATGTGTTTATGGTTATATATTGGATATATCTATGTTATATTATTGGCTCTCTTGCAATATCTTTGTATATTTCTCTGTTATATATCTGTTCTCATTTTGTGCCAAAAATAATCTTGATCGGTGGTATCAGAGCATGTTGCTCTTGATCGTTCTTCAGTGCATGTCCCCGACGAAGTTCGAGTATAACAAGTTGGGTCTCTAGCTTGTCTCTCTTGAGTACAATATATCTCGCATGCCCAAGAAACCTTCCGTGGAAAAAGAAAATAAAAATGATGGAGCAAAACATTCTATCAAGTTGTTACTTGAGCAAGCTCTCATGCGATAGAGAGACGAAATGATGGAGAATTTTTCCCACATATTTCAACATCTATCGATAACAATAGGAATGCTTTCATCAAGTGGCCACTTTGGAAGCACCTCTCCTTTCAAGGTACAAGTCAATTTTGATATTATTGTATTTGAAGGTCAGATAGACGTGGATGCCCTAGAAAAATGGTCAAATATGATAGAAGGTTATTTCTTTGTTCACAAGTTTTCCGACAGGGAAAATATCACCTTCACACTCCTTAAGTCTCTCCCCCATGTCAAACATTGGTCGGAAACTTACTGGGAGAAAATATCCACAAAGGAGCCTGGAATCTATGGGGTCGCGCCCTCTTTATATTTTTTTGTGGATGTAGACAAGGAACAATATTACCCTATTGGTAACTATGACGACCAATACATGAGATGGACGACATTGCGTCAAGATAGGGGCCAAGCAATGCCAGAGTTCACCAATACCTTCCATAACTTGTGGACCAAGTTGGGTATTAAAGACTCTGAGAGACATTTATTTATGAAATACCATGGGGCTCTACACAAATACATCCAAACTGAAATGGATTTTCTGGACATCTCATCATTGGTTACTTCTAATCGATATGTTATTAAAATCAACTAGAAATTTAAGCACCGGAAAAAGCAGGAATTCGGGTTTGAAAATATGAAACAACCATCCTTCAGAAAATTAGTCTAAGCCACAGGAAAAAAAAGAGAAATGGAAAGACGAAAAAGGAAACTGGAAAATGGTGTGATTTCCACAAAATCCCTTGGCACAACACCGATGAATGTAGCTCAAAATAGTCATTGGTGGTCGAGATCAAAGACAAGGAGTCGAACCCTGATTCAGAATCTGATTTAGAAAATAATGGTAGAAGATAGATCATCAGTGCACATCACATTGGTATTGTCGTGACTACAACAATTCAACCAGAAGAACCAACATATCCTGAAGAGGGGGGTGTCTTTTACATTCACAGATGTGGGTGAAGGGGAACCCATTGCATTTTATTTTTGATAGTGGGAGCTAGAAGAACCTCATCTTAGTAGAGGTCGTCAAACAGTTTGGATTGTCGAGAACACCACACTCACAACCATACAACATCGGGTGGCTTCACCAGGGATGCGACCTTCTTTTCAGCTAGCAGTGTTGATTGGCATACGACATCCATCCCTTCAAGGATGAGGTATTATGTGATGTTTCCCCACTGGATGTCTATGATGTTCTATTGGGCCAGCCATATATGTGGAATTTCCATGCCATTTATGAGTCTCGACCCCATAGTTTCATTGTTACACTAGCAGGCCATCTATACAAGATACCAAAGGTATTTCCAACTAATGGCCCACCTAAACAATGTTGCAAGGTAGTATCTCATACTACAAAATTCAACTTCTTCACATTTTGTTCAAAAGGTGAATAGAAGAACACCACAACCACTGCAGCCTCAGTCCAAGCACCTTATTTCCATTAGAAACATGTTGATAATATTGAAGAAAAGTGAAAGGATTACTTATGCACATAGTCATCTCATATATCTAGACTGGTTATAAAGGTCCAACCCTTTCATCCACAAGTTCGTGATAGCCTTCAACAAGCTAAGAAGCACAACTTCTCTAGCAAGGAAAGCAAATTATCAAGATGTAGATTGAGCAAACATTTTTTCCTCTCCCTCAATCACTCAACACAATGTATATCATTGATTCTTAAGGAGGGAGTATTGATCTACATGGATATTGGTGGCCACCCACCTATTCCAACTAGCCCAAAACAGTCTTCTGGCAATTTACTATTTTTAGCAGTTTTTCGGTTCCTAAACTTTTGGGGCCATTTTAAGGGACAAAGGCTCTGATTGAGCCCCAAANATTAGAAACATGTCGATAATATTGAAGAAAAGTGAAAGGATTGATTATGCACATAGTCATCTCATATATCTAGACTGGTTATAAAGGTCCAACCCTTTCATCCACAAGTTCGTGATAGCCTTCAACAAGCTAAGAAGCACAACTTCTCTAGAAAGGAAAGCAACTTATCAAGATGTAGATTCAACAAACATTTTTTCCTCTCCCTCAAGCACTCAACACAATGTATATCATTGATTCTTAAGGAGGGAGTATTGATCTACGTGGATATTGGTGGCCACCTACCTATTCCAACTAGCCCAAAACAGTCTTCTGGCAATTTACTATTTTTAGCAGTTTTTCGGTTCCTAAACTTTTGGGGCCATTTTAAGGGACAAAGGCTCTGATTGAGCCCCAAAATTAATATCCTCTAAAATACCTTTCCAACAAGCTATCGTGCGCCCAAAATGGAGATTGTATGCCAAAGTTATGCCCCTGGGAAGTTAATACACCAAACTACCCAAAACGGGGTCCACAACATTATCATCTTTTCCTCTTCTGGGGTTAGGGTTTTGGATTTTATTTATGATAAAAATTCCTTTGTAGCCTCATTGTAAAAACATATTCTTGTGAATGTAGGTAGCCATCACATCGTTTCTCATAGATAAGCTTCCACCATTCTAGAGAGTCTTTCACTCTATATTTCTATAGTTTTGTATATTTTGCTCTTTAATAGAAATTGTGTATTATTGTATCTTTGTGTTTATGGTTATATCTCTGATATAGCTTTGTTATATTATTTTCTCTCTTGCAATATCTCTGTATATTTTTTTGTTATATATCCGCTCTCATTTCGTGTCAAAAATAATCGGGATTAGTGGTATCATAGGAGGTTTCTCTTGATTGTTTTTCAATGCATGTCCCTGACAAGGTATGAGTATAGAAAGTTGGGTCTCGAGCTTGTCTCTCTTGAGTACAATCTCTCTCACATGCCCAAGAAACCCTCCATGGTGGAATAAAATAAAAATGACAGAGCATAAGATTCTATCATTTTTTTTTCTTGAGCAAGCTCTCACGCGATAGAGGGATGAAATGATGGAGAATTTTTCCCACATCCTTCAACACTTGTTGATAATAGCAGGAATTTCTTCATCAAGTGGCCACTTTAGAAGCACCTATCCTTTCAAGGTACAAGTCAACTTTGATATTCCCGTATTTGAAGCTCATATAGATGATGATGCCCTTGAAAAATGGTTAAATACGCTAGAAGGTTATTTCTCTGTTCACAATTTTTTCGACAAATAAAATATCACCTTCACACTCCTTAAGGATCTCCCCCATGTCAAACATTGGTAGGAAACCTACTCGAAGAAAAGTTCCACAAAGAAGTCTGGAATATATGGGGTCGAGCCTACTTGGGATTTTTTTGTGGATGCAGTCAAGGAACAATATTAAGTTGTTGGTAATTGTGATGACCAATACATGAGATGGACCACACTACATCAAGAGAAGGGCCAAGTAGTGCTAGATTCAACCAGCCTTCAGAAAACCATTCCAAGCCACATGAAAAGAATGGTAACAGAAAGATGAAGAATGACACTAGAAAATGATGTGATTTCCACAAAATCCCCTAGCACAACAACGATGATTGTAGCTCAAAATAGTCTTTGGTGGATGATATCAAAGACAAGGAGTTGAACCCTGATTCATAATCGTATTCATAAAACACTAGTATAAGATAGATCATCGACGCATATCCCACTACTACTTTCATGACCGCAACAATTCAACTAGAAGGACTAGCGGATCTTGAAGAGGGGGAGCACCTTTTTCATTCATAGATGTGGGTGAAGGGGACCTTGCTTCATTTTATTGTTGATAGCGGGAGCCAGAAGAACCTCATCTCAATACAGGTTTTCAAACAGTTGGGATTGTCGACAACACCACACCTGCAACCATACAACATCGAGCGACTTCACCAAGGACGATACCTCTGTTTCAGCCAGCAATGTTGATTGTTATATGACATCTAGCCCTTCAAGGTTGAGGTATTATGTGATTTTTCCCCACTGGATCTGTGTGATGTTCTATTGGGTCATCCATATATGTGGAAGCGCCATTCCATTTATGAGTCTCAACCATGTAGTGTCATTGTTACTCTAGGGGGTCATATCTACAGGATACCAAAAGTATTTCCAACTATTGTCCCAACTAAACAATGTTGCAAGGTAGTATATCATATTACAAAATTTAGCTTCTTCACAGTCTATTCAAAAGGTGAATAGAAGAACACTGCAACCACTACAACCTCATTCCAATAACCTTTTGTCCAATAGAAGAAAGTCGATGAGATTGAAGAAAAGCACAAGGATTCTTTCTGCATATAGTCATCTCATATATACAGATTGGTTAAAAAATTCCAACCCTTTCAGCCACAGGTTCATGACAAACTTCAACAAGCTAAGAAGCACAACTTCTCCAGCAAGGCAAGTAGCTCATCAAGATGCAAATTCAACAAACACTTCACCTCTCCCCTAGGAACTCAATGCAATGAGAACATTACTTCCTAAGGAGGGATGATTGATCCAGGTGGATATTGGTGGCCACCCACCTATTCCAACTGGCTCAAAATAATATTTTGGAAATTTACTATTTTAGCAGTTTTCGGTTCCTAAATTTTTGGGGCCATTTTGAGGTTCTAAATGAAGTTTTTTTGGGTTCAAGCACCTCAAATAGATCCAAAGTCTCTAATTTATCCCCAAAAATGAATCTCCTCAACGATACCTTTCCAACGAGCTATTGTGCGTCCCAAACAGAGATTGTATGCCAAAGTTATGCCCCCGAGAATTTGATACACCAAACTACCCAAAATGGGGTCCATAAAATTACATTGGATTTTCATCTTTTGGAGTTAGGGTTTTGAATTTTTTTTATGATAAAAATGAATTTGGAGTCTCATTTTTAAAACTTCTTCTTCTAAATGTGAGTAGTTGTCACATCTCTTCTTAGAGATAAGTTGCCACCATTCTAGCGAGTCTTTCATTCTAGCAAGTTGGGTCTCAATCTTGTCTCTTTTGAGTATAATCACTCTCACATGCCCAAGAAACCCTCCATCAAGGAAGAAAATAAAAACGACGAAGTAGAATATTCTATCAGTATATTGCTTGAGCAAGCTCTCAAGTGACAGAGGGATGAAATGATGGAGAATTTTTCCCACATCCTTCAACATCTTTTGATAATAATATGAACATATTAATCAATTAGACACTTTGGATTCATCTCTCATTTCAAGGTACAAGTCAATTTTGATATTCCCATATTTGAAGGTTAGATAGATGTGGATGCTCTAGAAAAATGGTTAAATATGATAAAAGGTTATTTCTTTGTTCACAATTTTTCTGACAGGAAAAATATCACCTTCATGGTCCTTAAGACTCTCCCCCATGTCAAACATTGGTGGGAAACATACTGGGAGAAAAGTTTCATAGAGGAGTCTGGAATATATGGATACCACTTGGGATTTTTTTGTGGATGCAATAAAGGAACAATATTACCCTATTGGTAACTATGATGACCAATACATGAGATGGACCACACTGCATCAAGAGAGGGGCCAAGCAGTCTCGGAGTTCACAAATACTTTCCATACCTTGAGCACCAAGCTGGGTATCAAATACTCTGGGTGACATTTGGTTCTGAAATACCGTGGGTCTCTACACAAATACATCCAAACTGAAATGGATTTTTTGGACATCTCATCACGGGGTGCTGCATATCAATATGTTATTAAACTTGAGAAAAAATTTAAGCACCAGAACAAGCGGGATATCAGGTCTAAAAATCCACAACTTTTGATTAAGTTTGGTTGTCATTGATGTCAACCCTTACAAAGTTGGAGGAACCTCATATGGCATCTAGAAGCCCTAAAAGGTCAAACTAGTCATAGTGGTTTAAGAGATTTTAGAAGGTAAATAATAAAGTGAAGTGATGAGTGTACTATAATTCAAATTGAATACAAAATAAATTATTTAAATAATAAATTTAATGGAGAAATTAGAAGTGGGTTAACCCTAAAATAAGGAAAGTGGACAAAGTGACCTAGAAGATGCTTCTAAGGAAGCTACTTGGAGAGTATAAATAAGAGGCAAGGCTCTCTCATTTAATATCACACTTGATCATATTGAATATCTATAGGTGACTGAGGTAACCAAAGGATATCTAAGCTGAATTTCAGAGGGAAGGTGAAAAAAAGAAGGCCGAAATTAAAGGCAGGATAAATAATTTTGATGATGTTTTCTAAGATATGTTATTTATAGGTCATCTTACCATTTTCATAATAAATTGTTTTGTATAATGATTCAGACCATGAAAATGATAGGCGATTGAGTAAACATATTCAAGTATCTATAGTAAAAATTTCATCTTGAGGATCATTGTATTTTTGGTGTTACACTCCGTGGAAAATAGGGTTTATGGCTAGTCCTGAAACTAGTCTAAAACATGTGTTTCAGGTAAAAATGTCATAAATTCTTCATAACATATCCAAATTTAGTAAGAACAAATGTTTTGGTTATATTACAGTATATAGTATCATGTGTAACATTTTTAGATCGATTCAACAAATATTCCATGTGGGGCACTCTCTACAAGGTCGGTCTCTAGAATAAGCCAGAATTCAACAAGGTATGCCATTTTTGCTATAACTCCTTTTCTGAGAGGTTCCAAGTAGTGACACCTAGAGGAATTGCATAAAACAAACTGAAGAATTTTTTTTACTATTTTCATATCTTTATTCATTACAGGTACATAGTTATGATTATTTCAAGTTAGGGTTGTTGATTAATCCCAAACTAGTCATGTGAGACTAAAGAAAAGTTTGATGACAATNAAGTAGTTGATGAGTTGGCACATACATGAGGTGTATAGTTGATGATGTTGGTACATATTGATGAGTCATAGTTGATGAGTAGTTGACACATTATTGTTACATACTTGGTACATGGGTTGATGAACTTTTTTATGGTACAAGTTGATTACATGTTGTTTGGTATAGGTTGGTGAATGGTTGATGCACTTGTTTATGCTACAGGTTGATTAAAGGTTGAGGTACAGGTTGATGAATGGTTGATGCATGGTTCGAGTTTATTGGTATAGGTTTACAGTGGTATATCTCATAGTGATAGTGTGACAGTGGTTCCATCGTTCTACTTCTACTTCAGGGCGGTTGGATGAGACAAGGATAAGTGGTTGTAGCCACCTTCTGATTGTAGTCGAAGAACATAGGGGGTTTTAGCCTCCTTCTGGTTGTAGCCATATAATAGGGGAGTTAGAGCTTCCCTCAGTTTGTATCTTGAGAAACAAGGGGGTTGGAGCCTCCTTCCAGTTGCAGCCAAAAAACAAAGGAGTTTGGTGCTTCCAATGAATGTAATTCTTCAAGACATATAAGAAAAAGCATTTCATGGTTTTCTCTCACTTTGGGTTTCCACATAAAACATTGGTGTATTGTGTATGTGTATTATTGTTCATTTGTTCATTTCTTATTTACTCTGCAGTTATTGGATGATAATGTTGCATTGATATAACACTTGGTTTATATGGTTAAAAATGATTAAATTTCTCTATTACTGATTCACCCCCNAAGTAGTTGATGAGTTGGCACATACATGAGGTGTATAGTTGATGATGTTGGTACATATTGATGAGTCATAGTTGATGAGTAGTTGACACATTATTGGTACATACTTGGTACATGGGTTGATGAACTTTTTTATGGTACAGGTTGATTACATGTTGTTTGGTATAGGTTGGTGAATGGTTGATGCACTTGTTTATGCTACAGGTTGATTACAGGTTGAGGTACAGGTTGATGAATGGTTGATGCATGGTTCGAGTTTATTGGTACAGGTTTACAGTGGTATATCTCATAGTGATAGTGTGACAGTGGTTCCATCGTTCTACTTCTACTTCAGGGCGGTTGGACGAGACAAGGATAGGTGGTTGTAGCCACCTTCTGATTGTAGTCGAAGAACATAGGGGGTTGTAGCCTCCTTCTGGTTGTAGCCAGGTAATAGGGGACTTAGAGCTTCCCTCAGTTTGTATCTTGAGAAACAAGGGGGTTGGAGCCTCCTTCCAGTTGCAGCCAAAAAACAAAGGAGTTTGGTGCTTCCAATGAATGTAATTCTTCAAGACATATAAGAAAAAGCATTTCATGGTTTTCTCTCACTTTGGGTTTCCACATAAAACATTGGTGTATTGTGTATGTGTATTATTGTTCATTTGTTCATTTCTTATTTACTCTGCAGTTATTGGATGATAATGTTGCATTGATATAACACTTGGTTTATATGGTTAAAAATGATTAAATTTCTCTATTACTGATTCACCCCCTCCCCCTCAGTAATCCAACAATTGGTATCAGAGCAGGTTCTTTCAGAAATCAGTTTAACCACTGAAAGGTAGATCATGCAGAGCAACAACTTGTATAAAAATGGAATACCACAGTTCAATGGACAGAAGTATGCATTTTGGAGCATAAGGATGAAAACATATATACAGGCACAAGGATTTGAAATTTGGCAATCAATCATAGATGGATACGCAACACCAACAGTTCCGCCAACAAATGACAAAGCAATGAAACTCATTCAGAATAATTCCAAAGCTAAAAATGCACGTCTGAATGGTCTTAGTGAAATGGTATTCACCAAAGTTGCACATTGTCAATATGCTAAAGAGATTTGGGACAAACTTCAAAATATTTATGAAGGAGATTCAAAAGTCAAAGCAGCAAAGCTTCAAACTTACAGAGGTCAGTTCGAACAACTTAATATGAAGGAAGATGAGAATATTGCATATTACTTTTTATGAGTTAATGAAACAGTAAATGCAATCATAGGATTGGGAGAAGAAATCAAAGAATTCTTAATTGTTCAAAAATTACTAAGATCTCTTCATATGAGATTTGACCCTAAGATATCATCACTAGAAGAAAGATCATATATAAACTCAATAAGCATGGACGAATTACATGGAATCTTCACAGCATATGAAATGAGAACTGAATAGGAAAATCCAAATATAAAAGAAGAAACCTTCAAAGCATCCAAAAAGTCAAAGAAAAAGGGAAGGCAAAAAGATTAACATAGCAGCATCAATGACATCTTGGAAGATGATGAATAAGTGGCCAACTTTGTCAAAAGACTAAACAAGGGAACCGACAGTAGGTATATAGGTAAGTTTCCTTTAATTTATTTTAATTGTGATGGTATTGGTCATTTTGCTAACAAATGTCCTTATAAGAAAAAGAGAAATGATGAAGGTTACTCAAAAGGAAAACAAACATTTAAAGGAAAAAGAACCACAAAGAAAGTTTTCAACAAAATCTTATGCACCAAAGAAGATATCTCATCATCAGATGAAGATGAAGTCAGTGACAGTGAGACAGAAAGAGTTCTATTCATGGCAGTAGAAGACTCTGATAAAGAAGACTCTGAAGAAGAATATGAAGAAGTCGAAGAAGAATATGAAGAAGTCAAAGAAGAAATTGAAGAGGAAGAAGTTGACTACCGAGAGGAATTAATGCATTCCATAGAAGTTATCAGAAGAGAAAAGAAGAAAAAAAAGAAACTACAAGAAAAAATAGACAAGAAAGAAGANTCATTTGTTCATTTCTTATTTACTCTGCAGTTATTGGATGATAATGTTGCATTGATATAACACTTGGTTTATATGGTTAAAAATGATTAAATTTCTCTATTACTGATTCACCCCCCCCCCCTCAGTAATCCAACAATTGTCATCAGAGCAGGTTCCTTTAGAAATCAGTTTACCCACTGAAAGGTGGATGATGCAGAGCAACAACTTGTATAAAAATGGAATACCATAGTTCAATGTACAGAAGTATGCATTTTGGAGCATAAGGATGAAAACATATATACAGGCACAAGGATTTGAAATTTGGCAATCAATCATAGATGGATACACAACACCAATAGTTCCGCCAACAAATGACAAAGCAGTGAAACTCATTCAGAATAATTCCAAAGCTAAAAATGCACGTCTGAATGGTCTTAGTGAAATGGTATTCACCAAAGTTGCACATTGTCAATATGCTAAAGAGATTTGGGACAAACTTCAAAATATTTATGAAGGAGATTCAAAAGTCAAAGCAGCAAAGCTTCAAACTTACAGAGGTCAATTCGAACAACTTAAGATGAAGGAAGATGAGAATATTGCATCTTACTTTTTATGAGTTAATGAAACAGTAAATGCAATCATAGGATTGGGAGAAGAAATCAAAGAATTCTTAATTGTTCAAAAAGTACTAAGATCTCTTCATATGAGATTTGACCCTAAGATATCATCACTAGAAGAAAGATCATATATAAAATCAATAAGCATGGACGAATTACATGGAATCTTCACATCATATGAAATGAGAACTGAATAGGAAAATCCAAATATAAAAGAAGAAACCTTCAAAGCATCCAAAAAGTCAAAGAAAAAGGGAAGGCAAAAAGATGAACATAGCAGCATCAATGACATCTTGGAAGATGATGAATAAGTGGCCAACTTTGTCAAAAGACTAAACAAGGGAACCGACAGTAGGTATATAGGTAAGTTTCCTTTAATTTATTTTAATTGTGATGGTATTGGTCATTTTGCTAACAAATGTCCTTATAAGAAAAAGAGAAATGATGAAGGTTACTCAAAAGGCAAACAAACATTTAAAGGAAAAAGAACCACAAAGAAAGTTTTCAAGAAAATCTTATGCACCAAAGAAGACATCTCATCATCAGATGAAGATGAAGTCAGTGACAGTGAGACAGAAAGAGTTCTATTCATGGCAGTAGAAGACTCTGATAAAGAAGACTCTGAAAAAGAATATGAAGAAGTCGAAGAAGAATATGAAGAAGTCAAAGAATAAATTGAAGAGGAAGAAGTTGACTACCGAGAGGAATTAATGCATTCCATAGAAGTTATCAGAAGAGAAAAGAAGAAAAAAAAGAAACTACAAGAAAAAATAGACAAGAAAGAAGACATTGAAGAATTAGAACAAATGATCACAAATTTGAAGGTTCAAATAGAAGAAGATAAAAGAATTGAAGAAGTACTCAAAGAACAGCTAGAAGAAAAAGACAAGATCATTGGAAATTTGGAAGCAGAGATTGTCACATTAAGACAGAATATTCAAAAAAAAAATATGCAGAACAGCTCAAAAGTTTTGGATGACATTATTAGCAGTCAAAAATATCATCATGACAAGTCCAGACTTGGATACAATCAGACAGAAAAAGGATCAAAATCCAAAACAATAGAGAAAGAAACATATCCAAACATATTTGTAGAAACAATCAAGGGGGATAGGAAGATCTACAAGGAAGATTACAGGGACACTCCTCCATTGAGAAGATTCAGATTTCAGAATCAACAACCGACAGATAAGACTCACGAAGAAGAAGAATTCATAAGAGTACCTCCTTTCAAAAGATATTCAACTCCCAAGTATCAATATTTTTTGGTTTGTGTTATGCATGTAATAATTTTGGACATAAAGTTGTGAATTGCAGAGATAACAAAGGGAACAAAAACAACTTTGAAATTCATACACAAAGGGGTTATCCAAGAAGGCCTAGTGAAACACAGAGAAGAAGTTACAACAGGTTTGAATCTTTGAACACTCAAGTGGAATGTTACAAATGTAACAATTTTGGACACATGGCCAAAGATTACAGAATGATAGTTCCTCCTAGAGAACCTCAACAGAATAACAACAGTCACAAACAAGAACCTCAGAAAAAAACATGGATAAGAAAGCAGGATCAGTATAGAAATGAATAATTCACACTCACTCTACAAGCTAAGTAGAAAAAACATGGTTGGTATGTTGACAGTGGGTGTTCAAAACACATGACAGGTGATAGACACAGGTTTCTTACATTATGAAAGGAAAGAGATGGATCAGTCTCCTTCGAAAATGATGATTCARCCAAAATCATTGGAAAAGGCACATTCAGAATTGGGAACAAGAATACAAAGGTATAAAATGTTCTACTAGTAGAAGATATGAAACTTAATMGATTCTAAGTGTGAGTCAAATGTGTGACCAAGGTCATAAAGTTACTTTCGATTCACAAAAGTGYGAGATAATAAAATAAGGTTCAGGAAAATTGATTGCTACAGYTGCGAGAACTTCAAGCAACATATATGTGTTAAGTGAAATTGGAAATGAAAAGTGTTGTCTARGAAAGGAAGATGAAAGTTGGGTATGAAACAGAAGAATGGGTCACATACATTTTGATAACCTTGTCAAAATCAGCAAAAGAGAAGTAGTCAAAGAAATGCCCCAGATCACGAAACCAACCAACACTTTATGTAAGCATTGTCAACAAGGAAAGAAAACAAAGACCCAATTCAAATCAAAGGAATATTCAATGACAAGACCACTGGAAATTGTGCATACTGGTCTACTTGGACCAACTACAATAAAGGGCTTAAAAGGTAAGAAATAATTTATGTTATTAGTTTATGATTATACAATAATGACCGCAGTTTTCTTTCTCAAGAATAAATCAAAATATTTTGAAAACTTTAAGATATACAAGGAAATGGTTGAAAACTAAATGGATTCAAAAATCAAATGTTTGAGATCTGATAATGGAGGAGAGTTCACTTCAAAGGAGTTTATGGACTACTGCAACAGTCATAGAATAAAATGGAAATTCTTCGTTGCTAGGACACCTCAACAGAATGGAGTTGTTGAAAGAAAGAACATGACAGTATAGGAAATGGATCAAACAATGTTAATAGATTCCAAATTGACAAATATGTTTTGGACACATGTAGTGCATACAGTAGTTCAGATTCAAAATAGAGTAATTCTCATAAACAACACTGAAAAAACTCCTTACGAGCTATGGAAAGGAAGACCAGCAAATGTAAAGCACTTCAGAGTTTTTTGAAGAAAATGATACATCAAAAGAGAAGATGGAAGAATGAGAAAGTTTGACTCTCGTGTGGACAAAGGAGTACTTTTTGGTTACTCAAGTACAACAAAAGCATACAAGTGTTACAACCTAAAAGTAAACAAAGTGGTGGAAAGCATCAATGTAAAAATTGATGAAACAGGTAGACAAGAATTAAAGGAAGAAGAAAATGAATCAATGGAATAACTTTACGAAGAAGAAACAAACGATGAAAAATAAGGGGAAGACGAAGAGGATCCGATAGAAAAAGAAGAGCAAGTTCAACAAGTAACTCCAAAAACACCTAGCAGATGAGTACAGAAGAATCATCCTTTAGATCGAATTATCATAAACAAAAAAGTAGAAGTTGAGACTAGAAGAACAATTCGTTCATCAGAACAAAAGCACCTAGCACTCACATCTACGATTGAACCAACCTATTTTGAAGAGGCCAGCAAGGATGAATTTTGGAACAAGGCCATGGATGAAGAATTGGATCAAATAGATAAAAATGACACTNGAAAGGAAGATGAAAGTTGGGTATGAAACAGAAGAATGGGTCACATACATTTTGATAACCTTGTCAAAATCAGCAAAAGAGAAGTAGTCAAAGAAATGCCCCAGATCACGAAACCAACCAACACTTTATGTAAGCATTGTCAACAAGGAAAGAAAACAAAGACCCAATTCAAATCAAAGGAATATTCAATGACAAGACCACTGGAAATTGTGCATACTGGTCTACTTGGACCAACTACAATAAAGGGCTTAAAAGGTAAGAAATAATTTATGTTATTAGTTTATGATTATACAATAATGACCGCAGTTTTCTTTCTCAAGAATAAATCAAAATATTTTGAAAACTTTAAGATATACAAGGAAATGGTTGAAAACTAAATGGATTCAAAAATCAAATGTTTGAGATCTGATAATGGAGGAGAGTTCACTTCAAAGGAGTTTATGGACTACTGCAACAGTCATAGAATAAAATGGAAATTCTTCGTTGCTAGGACACCTCAACAGAATGGAGTTGTTGAAAGAAAGAACATGACAGTATAGGAAATGGATCAAACAATGTTAATAGATTCCAAATTGGCAGATATGTTTTGGACACATGTAGTGCATACAGTAGTTCAGATTCAAAATAGAGTAATGCTCAGAAACAACACTGAAAAAACTCCTTACGAGATATGGAAAGGAAGACCAGCAAATGTAAAGCACTTCAGAGTTTTTTGAAGAAAATGATACATCAAAAGAGAAGATGGAAGAATGCGAAAGTTTGACTCTCGTGTGGACAAAGGAGTACTTGTTGGTTACTCAAGTACAACAAAAGCATACAAGTGTTACAACCTAAAATTAAACAAAGTGGTGGAAAGCATCAATGTAAAAATTGATGAAACAGGTAGACAACAATTAAAGGAAGAAGAAAATGAATCAATGGAATAACTTTACGAAGAAGAAACAAAAGATGAAAAATAAGGGGAAGACGAAGAGGATCTAATAGAAAAAGAAGAGCAAGTTCAACAAGTAACTCCAAAAACACCTAGCAGACGAGTACAGAAGAATCATCCTTTAGATCGAATTATCATAAACAAAAAAGTAGAAGTTGAGACTAGAAGAACAATTCGTTCATTAGAACAAAAGCACCTAACACTCACATCTACGATTGAACCAACCTATTTTGAAGAGGCCAGCAAGGATGAATTTTGGAACAAGGCCATGGATGAAGAATTGGATCAAATAGATAAAAATGACACTTGGGAATTGGTTCCAAGACCAAAGAATAAGAATGTGATCGGCACAAAGTGGGTATACAGGAATAAATTGAATGAATATGGATAGGTTACAAGGAACAAAGCTAGATTGGTATGTAAAGGATATGCCTAGGTTGAAGGAATCGACTTTGAAGAGACATTTTCCCCAGTTTCCATAATGGAAGCAATTTGATTGTTTTTAGCTTATGCATGCTCCAAAAATATTAAAGTATATCAAATGGACATAAAATCGTCTTTTCTGAATGGAGAAATTGAAGAAGAAGTCTACATTGAAAAACCAGAAGGATTTTATTTGTCAGAGAACGCAGATTATGTGTGTAAATTAAATAAGGCCTTGTATGATCTAAGACAGGCTCCTAGAGAATGGTACTCTAGACTGGATAAATATTTACAGTAGGCAAGGTTCAGAAAAGGAAGTGCAGAAAGAAACCTCTACATCAAGGTATGTCAAGATAGTATTTTACTAATTGAAGTTTATGTTGATGATATTATTTTCGGTAGTGATGATGACAGGTTAAGCCAAAAATTTGCAAAGGATATGCAGAATTAATTTGAAATGTCATTAATTGGAGAACTATCCTTCTTTCTGGGACTTCAGATGCGTCAAAGAAACAAAGTATCACTTCTATGGGTACAGGTTGCAGAAAAGAGCATCAAAGTTGAGTATGTGGGCACAAAAGAACAAGTGGCAGACATCTTTACAAAACTGCTTCCACGAGAATCCTTTGAGTATCTTCGTCAGAGACTCGTAGTTATTTCTACTCCAAAATGAATGCTTTCGAATGCTTATCTTATATGTCGTAGATGTACATGAGGAAGCACCATAAAGAGGATGATTCAGGTTGGGAGATCAGATAGTTCAGTTAGGGGGAGAAGCC
Organism: Picea glauca; assembly: GCA_000966675.3. Classification (NCBI taxonomy): domain Eukaryota; kingdom Viridiplantae; phylum Streptophyta; class Pinopsida; order Pinales; family Pinaceae; genus Picea; species Picea glauca. Next base: position 74,229 of record JZKD02S1648638.1, on the reverse strand, counting down.
GCAAATGGAAAGATACCTTTGTCATTGATGACAAAGGGGGAGAGATTTATCAGATGCAGAGGATAGAGGCATGACTCGAGGGGGAGAAATTGTCACAGAGATGTAGAGGATAAAGGCATGGTTCCAAGGGGAGCATGAGTGATATGAATTCAGTATTGCATGAAATGATTTCAGTATTGCATTAGAGTGTTTCCATCAATGCCAAAGAGGGATATTGTTGATTAAGGTTGGTTTTCATTGTTTTCAACCCTTGAAGAAAGTCTGGTAGCGAGTTCTGGTAGCACAAAGGTTTGTGTAATGGACCTAAGGTTGTTTCATGTATAATGGTATGAGTTTTAATATATTTAAAGGTAATACTATTTTATATGGATAGTACATTTCATTCCATTTCTGTTAGTATGTGGAACGTCACATAACTCCTCATGGTTAGAAAGTTATGGCCATGATAAGTTGGATAACCCAAGTTTGGGTAATGGACCCAAGTTTGTTTGATGGATAATGGTATGAGATTTGATATATTTGTAGGTAAGACTATTATAGATGGATATTACATGTCATGCCATTTCTGGTGGTATGTGGAATGTCAAATAACTCCTCANTTCAAAGGGAAGGTGAAGAAAAGAAGGCAGGAATTCAAGGGAGGATAAATTCTTTTGATGATGCTTTCTAAGGTATGTTATTTACAGGTCATCTCACCATTTTTGTAATAACGTTTTGTATAGAATGATTCAGAGTGTGAAATTGATATTCCATTGAGGAAACATATCCAAGTATCTATGGTAAAACTTTTAGCTTGTGGGTCGTTGGATTTTTGGAGTTACACTCCATGGACAATAGGGTTTGTGGCTAGTCCTGAAACTAGTCTAAAATAGGTGTTTAAGGTAAAAACATCATAAATTCTTCATAACAGATCCAAATTTAGTAAGACAAAAAAAATTGGTTAGAGTAAAGTCTTTATTATTCTGTGTAACATTTTCATATCAATTCAACAAATATTCCATGCGGGGCATGCTCTACAAGGTCTCTCTCTAGAATAAGTCAAAATTCAACAAGGTATGCCATTTTTGCTATAAATCCTTTTTTCTGAGAGGTTCTAAGTAGTGACACCTGGAGGAATTGCATAAAACAAAATAAAGAACATTATGTACTATTTTCAGATCTTTATTCATTACAGGTACATAGTTATGATTATTTCAAGTTAGGGTTGCTGACTAATAACAAACTAGTCATGTCAGACTGAAGAAACGTTTGATGAAAATGCTAGTCTCTTGTTGTGAAAGTTAAGTAAGGTTTGCAGGTATGTGATCATATACACTAGGTCTATTACAGAGTTACAAATCATATTTGGATGATGAAATTGATGAGGTATTTTGGTTGAGGTACATGTTGGGTACATGGTTGAGACAAGTAGTTGATGAGTTGGTACATACATGAGGTGTATAGTTGATGATGTTGGTACATATTGATGACTCATAGTTGATGAGTAGTTGACACATGATTGGTACATACTTAGTACACGATTGTATGCACTTGTTTATGGTACAGGTTTATTACAGGTTGGTGCATGGTTGATGCACTTGTTTATGGTACAGGTTGATTATAGGTTGAGGTATAGGTTGATGCATGGTTCAGGTTTATTGGTACAAGTTTGTAGTGGTGTATCTCACAGTGATAATGTGACAGTTATTCTATCATTCTACTTCTACTTCAGAGTGGTTGAACAGGGAAAGGACAGGTGGTTGTAACCACCTTCCGATTGTAGCCGGAGAACATAGCGGTTGTAGCTTCCTTCTGGTTTTAGCCAAAGAATAGGGGAGTTGGAGCTTCCCTCAGGTTGTAGCCTGAGAAACAAGGGGGTCGGAGCCTGCTTCCAGTAGCATCTGGAAAACAAAGGAATTTGGTGCTTCCAATAAATCTAATTCTTCAAGGCATATAAGAAAAAGCATTCAGTGATTTTCTCCCTCTTTGGGTTTCCACGTAAAAAACTGGTGTACTGTGTATGTGTATGATTGTTCATTTGTTCATTGCTTGTTTACTCTATAGTTATTGGATGATAATGCTACATTGATATAACACTTGGATTATATGGTTAAAAAGGATTAAATTGCTCTATTATTTATTCACCCCNTTCAAAGGGAAGGTGAAGAAAAGAAGGCAGGAATTCAAGGGAGGATAAATTCTTTTGATGATGCTTTCTAAGGTATGTTATTTACAGGTCATCTCACCATTTTTGTAATAACGTTTTGTATAGAATGATTCAGAGTGTGAAATTGATATTCCATTGAGGAAACATATCCAAGTATCTATGGTAAAACTTTTAGCTTGTGGGTCGTTGGATTTTTGGAGTTACACTCCATGGACAATAGGGTTTGTGGCTAGTCCTGAAACTAGTCTAAAATAGGTGTTTAAGGTAAAAACATCATAAATTCTTCATAACAGATCCAAATTTAGTAAGACAAAAAAAATTGGTTAGAGTAAAGTCTTTATTATTCTGTGTAACATTTTCATATCAATTCAACAAATATTCCATGCGGGGCATGCTCTACAAGGTCTCTCTCTAGAATAAGTCAAAATTCAACAAGGTATGCCATTTTTGCTATAAATCCTTTTTTCTGAGAGGTTCTAAGTAGTGACACCTGGAGGAATTGCATAAAACAAAATAAAGAACATTATGTACTATTTTCAGATCTTTATTCATTACAGGTACATAGTTATGATTATTTCAAGTTAGGGTTGCTGACTAATAACAAACTAGTCATGTCAGACTGAAGAAACGTTTGATGAAAATGCTAGTCTCTTGTTGTGAAAGTTAAGTAAGGTTTGCAGGTATGTGATCATATACACTAGGTCTATTACAGAGTTACAAATCATATTTGGATGATGAAATTGATGAGGTATTTTGGTTGAGGTACATGTTGGGTACATGGTTGAGACAAGTAATTGATGAGTTGGTACATACATGAGGTGTATAGTTGATGATGTTGGTACATATTGATGACTCATAGTTGATGAGTAGTTGACACATGATTGGTACATACTTAGTACATGATTGGATGCACTTGTTTATGGTACAGGTTTATTACAGGTTGGTGCATGGTTGATGCACTTGTTTATGGTACAGGTTGATTACAGGTTGAGGTATAGGTTGATGCATGGTTCAGGTTTATTGGTACAAGTTTGCAGTGGTGTATCTCACAGTGATAATGTGACAGTTATTCTATCATTCTACTTCTACTTCAGGGTGGTTGAACGGGGAAAGGACAGGTGGTTGTAGCCACCTTTCGATTGTAGCCGGAGAACATAGCGGTTGTAGCCTCCTTCTGGTTTTAGCCAAAGAATAGGGGAGTTGGAGCTTCCCTCAGGTTGTAGCCTGAGAAACAAGGGGGTCGGAGCCTCCTTCCAGTAGCATCTGGAAAACAAATGAATTTTGTGCTTCCATAAAATCTAATTCTTCAAGGCATATAAGAAAAAGCATTCAGTGATTTTCTCCCTCTTTGGGTTTCCACGTAAAAAACTGGTGTATTGTGTATGTGTATGATTTTTCATTTGTTCATTGCTTGTTTACTCTATAGTTATTGGATGATAATGCTACATTGATATAACACTTGGATTATATGGTTAAAAAGGATTAAATTGCTCTATTATTTATTCACCCCCCCCCCCTCTTAGTAATCCAACAAGCGGACATCTGTGTATCAATATGTTGTTAAAATTGAGCAGAAATTTAAGCACCAGAACAAATAGGAGTTCAGGTCTGCAAATCTGCAACAACCAAAGTATGGTAAAGACATCCCTAACAACCAGCCTTCAGAAAACCATTCCAATCCACAAGAAAATAAGGGTAATAGAAAAACGAAGAAGGACACTTGAAAATGGTTTGATTTCCACAAAAGCATCTAGAAAAACACCAATGAATGTCGCTCAAAACATTCATTGGTGGCCAAGATAAAATACAAGGAGT
>JZKD02S1648616.1:133916-149790 GCA_000966675.3 Picea glauca | reverse complement strand
TCCAACTTAAGGGGGTGTGTTAGACGAATAAGTTGAGCTCGCGATTCGCTCCACGATTTTCTCCGTGATTTTCTCCATAATTTGCTCCGCGATTTGCTCCTTTGATTGAGCAAATCGTTCCTTGATTGTTTAGTTAACTGATTTCTTGTTTCCATCACCGTGTTAGACTGTTAACTGCTTCGTTATTTACGAAGCAATTCGTTGCATGTAAATTCCTTTATATATGAATTCAATAACAAGATCTGGGCGTGGTGTTTTTATGCAATTCTTTCTGTCCTGTCAAATTCGTTTTTCTGTTTCCTCTGTTCTGCAATTCATTTTTCTGTTGTTGCAGATTTGTTTTCAAGAGGCCCATTGCTGTTGACTGGGCTGTTTCAAAGAAGAAGTATGAAACTTCCTTAACTTCAACAACTACTGCAACCACAGGAGAAGTAATTACTGGCAGTGGAGTTTCTGACCTGGAGGATAATGAGACTGCAAGTGAAGATGAAGACAGTGACAGTACAGAGGAACATCCCGACTCTAGCATACAACTATGTGATAATGAGAATGATAAAACTCTGAGATCGGATAATAACCCCCCACTCTATCCAGATGATGGTAAAATTCAGTCAGATCATTTGGAAATCTTAAGGGAGATGGATATTGCAAGGAAAGTACTTAACAATATCATTGATTCTGGTGAAAAAGGGAACAATGCTTTGACCGTGAGTGGTAAAAATGACAGAGTTGAGTGAAGTAAAGGTTGCAGTCGTCGATAATGAAATGTCTCGAAAAGTAAAAACTATAGGAGTGGGTGTCGAACAAGAAATTGCTAAAATTGAGGCAAAAATGGTCACTCAAGCCTCTACTCAACCTCAAAATGAAAATAGTTTGCAAAGAACTATCTTTATCAGTAATCTTCCATTTGAGGTTGATAACGAAGAGATAAAAACAAGGTTCATGTTTTTTGGGGGGGAAAATAAAATCTATTCACCGTGTTCTTCATCAATTGACAAAGCGGCCAAAAGGAACAGCATTCATTGAATACGAAACAATAGAAGGAGCTGAAGCTGCTATATCTGCAGCTGAAATAAAACATGGTTTGGCAAATTCTGGGATAATAATGAAAGGCAGACCATTAACAGTCTTTAGAGCCATGGACAAAACAACAGCTAATCAGAAGGCAAAAGAAAAGACAGAAAAGGAGGATCATGATCACCGCAACCTATATCTTACAAAGGAAGGTATTATTTTTTAAGGCACCATGGCAATGCACATGAAGGATCTTGGCGGCTGGGGTCGAAACCCTAACTGTGGATGGAAGTTTAGCTTTTCCCTTCATCCTCTTAACATGTCATACAGGTGACTTTATTAGGAATTGACTGGTGCCATAGTTCCTAACAATGATTCCCGTGTTCATACGTCCATCATACATTAATTGTTCACCATGATACCTAGATGCTCTAATGACAAGTTATGTCTCTCCCGTATGCCAATTTGCCTAAGCTCCGAGAGCATATCAAATTATGAGAGACGCCACAATTCCTTTGTTGCCTAATAAGAGTCTTCTGCATTGTATCGCTCGTTGTTGAGCCTCCACGTGCTCCGGCTAGGTCGTATTGATTTTCTTTTCATATCTGTGCTTCTACTTTGGCGGTATCAAGCGTTTTTTCGCAGAGTATGCTTCTAAGAATCGCCCGGCGAGAAGGAAGGCGACATTGTCAGTGGACGACCTAGGGTTGATCGAGGGCTGGGTAACGAAGAAAGATCTACGTAATGCATGCTAAGTGAAACGGCTACCATTTCCAAAATTAGCCAAACTGTCACAACACGCACAGGTGTTTCGTGAACCGCTCTGAAACGCCAGTCTTTGCAGAGGATGTCCCAACAGCTCGAGAAATTTTACAGGAGGCATGATCGTTTTGACGCTGCAAGGTTTTGAAGTAACAACTTGACCTCTGTACCGTATTCATCCACAAATTTGCTTGCAAGAAAATTTATGAAAACTTGAACATGCACGTTTCTTCTCGACGTTCTTAGACCGATTGCCACTGTAATTTTTAATCCAAAACGCAAGTGAGATGATCCAAAGAATTTGTTACCTGCAAAGACAAGTTCCACCATTCCGAAAATTTGTGCAGCTATATTCATACTCTACAGCTTCTTCTTCGTAGACGTATAGCTATAAGGTTCTTCTTCGCTATGGGCGGGGGTGAGCAGGGAATAAATCAAGAACAACCCTGCCTCAAGTGCCACACTAATTAGATGAATATTATTTTTCTCCTATCCATCTCCACGGCTGGTGGGACTGTTGTCATGATCATCTTCACGGCTACTGGTACTACTGTTAGAGCTAGAGATGGCCTCTTCGTGCCGAGCATCATGCAGATCTTTGAGAAGGATATACACGATAGAGATCAGGGGCAACGACTTCAACTACGGATACATGCAGCTCAACCTCACGGCCGCCACAGATTACTGGTTTATGAATTCATGAAAAATTCTTCTCTAGACACATTCCTTTTTCTTCTTCGGAGCAATCCAGGATGCTAGATTGGGATAAGCGGTTCGGTATAGCCCTTGCAACTGCAAGGGGCATCGCCTACTTGCACGAAGAGTGCAGAGATTGCATTGTTCATTGTGACGTTAAACCTGAGAACATACTCCTAGATGATAATTTCAGTACAAAGGTTTCTGACCTTGGGCTGTCCAAGCTCATAAATCAGAAAGGTCATCGCAAGCGCTCATTGACTAGTGTTCGAGGGACCAGAGGATACTTGGCTCCAGAATGGCTTGCCAATTTACCCATCACTACCAAGTCTGATATTTTTAGTTATGGCATGGTTTTGCTGGAGATCATAAGCGGTAGAAGGAATTTCGATACCTCGACGTCGAGGAGGAAGAAATTCTCAATATGGGCGTTTGAGGAATTTGAAAGTGGAAACATCCTGAACATTACAGACGAGAAGCTTGGTATGGATGTTAATATTGATCAGGTAAAGAGAGCACTTCAAGTTAGCTTTTGGTGTATCCAGGAGCAACCCTCACATTGACCAACTATGGGGAAAGTTGTCCAGATGCTGCAAGGGATTTTGCCTATTGACAAACCACCTGCTCCTAAATCTTTGGAAACCTTTCAAAGAAGTACTAGCGGTAGTGCTCGTGTAATGGCAATCTCAGTGCTTGCAACATCCAGTCATCCAGTTTCTTCTATCTCCTCTGTGAACAGACTCTCCAGCCGCAGATCAAAAAAGACGGCGGTCCATTTGTCCTGTTATCTGAGAAAACTCAGGATGAGTTTTGTGCACAGAATAGAAAGGAGTCTTTACAAAAACTAACATATACAGCGCACAGGAAGAAAGTGAACAAAACAAAGTCAGAAGATTGATCTGTTTCTCTTGCAGACAGTCTTGGCACTTCCTCGCCTCAGGATGCTTCTAAAACTGATTATGCCGATATCATTTTGTCCACTTGTCAAAGCCCTTGGCAGCGGTTCGAGTAGCCTGCAGAGCATACGACAGAACACCTGGCAGTCGAAATTTCCCAGAGAAGGCGAACCGGTTCAGATTCCCGGAACGCTAAGAGTTTTTTGTTAGATTTTCTCTCTTTTAAAAGACTGATGATGTAACAAAGAAAAAAGGGGGGGGGTGCATGAGTGCAAGACTTTAAAAACCTCTTTCGAAGAGATTTTCATTGTAATAACTGAGTTTTTGTAAACTAGACTGGAGTAATAAAGATGATTTTTTCTTGCGACTATGAGATTCATCACAGTCGATTTTTTTCAGCATGTTTTTCTTCTTTTCAGATGTGTTAAAACTGTTTGGATTTCATTCATGTGTTTCCTTACTCGCAGTTGAATTTGTCTTACCAAAGATTTATGTCTTCCTTAACCCATTACGTCTGCATCACGTTTTGTTTTCCTCTAACCAATGTGCTTCGTTATACTTTAGTACGACCACTACTATAACGAAGGATTTGGGTTTTTTGTAAGTGTTAATTGCCTTTCCTCTGCACCAGCTATCAGCTGTGTAAGACCAATCTGCATTTTCAGAACTCTACATGTATCCTTTGCTACGTCGGCCTTTCGTTTTCTTTCCCCTATCGCATCATAATTTATCAAAGCGCTGAAAGATAGACCTACTTTGCCTCACTTTCTGCAAGTTATTTATTCTCCGCTATTATCTCTTTTCTTCGGTTTCCATTTGACTCCATGCCCAATGGACCTTTTCCCTGGTTTAACCCTCAAACCCCACAAATCCAAGACCATCTTTTACCCATAAATCTGCCCACCTTTTTCACGCTACTTAAATTCCTATTGTGACATTATTCGAGAGATCCCTCTCGGGTTGGAAGGGGCAGCTCCCAATCCAAAGTGGTTCGAGGTTGCCTTGGGATTGATTTGCTGCAGCCCATTTCAGTTAGTGTCAACAGGTGGTATCATATTATTATGTATTTTCCTTTTTATGTATCTTTTTACACAAACACAAGTGCGGCATGAAAAATATAACCACCACACAATATTCCCAACCCACCATTGGGACTCATACACATTCACTAGTCAAGCCTAGGCCTTAAGCTCTACACTGGGAATATTTAAATGCAACACAAGTTCATTACAACGCAACATACTTAGTTTGACTCTTGTTTCGTAAACCACGTGCAATTAATACATGATTTATTACATTATGGTTATGAGTTAAAACTTAGGTATTATAATAGACCCTAGGAAACTAGGGTTGGAACAAGAAAATGTTAAAACCTTCAGCCAAATCCTCATTCATACCCACATAGAGAAAAGGGTATTTGATAGATGTGAAAGTGATAGTCTTGTAATATCCTTTATAACAAGAGTAAAGGAGGTTTTTGGAATAGAGTGCAACTAGACTACATGCATGGTAAACCCTTACTCTTTCTCATGCTTGTAAATCCTTCATTTGTATCCTTAGGCATAAGGTGGTGAAGATGGTTATGAAGGAGAAACAATCACTATGACGGATTTATTGCTCCTAAAACATTTTAACTAGGGTTGTAGGGAGAAGGAAGGGACCCCTATTGAAGATATTGCTTGGATTGGAGAGATAGTAGGGAATAAAAGTGATGTAAAAATACTACAAGATAGGTAAATAGTTACTCTTGCTCGTGTTTGGAAAACCCTCCTTTGTATCCTTAGGCATAAGGTAGTGAAGATGCTTTTGAAGTAGAAATAATCATTGTGATAGATTTATTCTTCTTAAAACCTTTTAACCAAGGTCGTGTAGAGAAGGAAGGGAACCCTATCGAAGATATTGCTTTCATTGGAGAGGTAGTAAGGAACAAAGGATTTAGAATTAACATTTCAGGAACCCTAGACGTTAGGTTTGAGGGTGTTGTAATAAATAAGATATTTTCTCCTAAGGAAAACCCATGAAGGAAAAGTCATAAATGTGTTAAAATAAGGAAAAATAAGGTCAATTTAGTTTTAGGTGAGGATATAAAGATGAATCAAGTGGTGGAGATGGAAAATCAATCCATGAGAAGACGTTTCTATGGAAATAAAATATCATAAAACAACTTAAGGAGATGCATAGATATGGAGTGGAGACCCATGCTATGATACATCTAGAACTTCATCTCTTGGTAAGGGATTCGTTGATCCAGGTGGATATTGGTGGCCACCCGCCTATTCCACTTGGACCCCCACCATTGTTTATTTCAGTTTTTCAGTTTCCTTAACCGTAGCACAATTTACTATTTTTGGCAGATTTTCGGGTCCTAAACTTCCGGAGCCATTTTGAATCCCTAAACGACAATTTTTGGGCATCAAACATCCGACAAATATGAGTTTGTTCTGGACTTGATATTCAATGTTTGATGCCCAAAAAACATCGTTTAGGACCTCAAAATGGCTCGGGAAGTTCGAGACCTAAAAAACTGCCAAAAGTAGTAAATTGTGCTACAATTAAGGAAACTGAAAAAGTGAAAGAAGAAATGGTGGGGGTCCAAGTGGAATAGGCGGGTGGCCACCAATATCCACCTGGATCAATCCTCCCTCCTTAGGAAGCAATGGTCTCCATTGTGTTGAGTTCCCGAGGGAGAGAGGGAAGCGTTTGTTGAATCTAAATCTTGGTGAGTTGATTGCCTTGCTAGAGACGTCGCGTTGCTCAGTTTGTGGAAGGTTGTCACGAACCTGTTGTTGTTGGGGTTATATCTGTTCAACTAGTCGAGATATCTGAGATGATTGTGTGCAGGAGGAATCTTTGCATTTTGCTGCAATCTTGTCGACCTGCTTCTATTGGATAGAAGGTGCTTGGGCCGAGGCTGTGGTGGTTGTAGTATCCTTATATTGCCATTTTAAACAGATTGTGAAGAAGCTGAATTTTGTAGTATGAGATACTACCTTGCGGCACTGTTTAGGTGGGACAATAGTTGGAACTACCTCTGGTATTTTGTAGAGATGACCCCCTAGAGTAACAATAACACTATGGGGTCGAGACTCACAAATAGAATGGTGCTTCCACATATATGGTTGGCCCAACAAAACATCACAAACATCCAGTGGGGAAACATCACATAATACCTCATCCTTGAAGGTTTGGATGGCGTATGACAATCAACACTGCTGGTTGACATGAATATCTCATCCCTGGTAAAGCCACCCGATGTTGTATGGATGCGGGTGTGGTGTTGTCGACAATCCCAACTGTTTGATGACCTCTTCTAAGATGAGGTTCTTCTGGCTTTCACTATCAACAATAAAATGTAGCARGGTCCCCTTCACCCACATCTGTGAATGAAAAAGGTRCTCCCYCTCTTCAGGATTTGTAGTCCTCARTTAKACCTTTCCAACRGTGTATCGAGTGCCCCAAACGGAGATCGWATGCATAATTTACSCCCCCGGGAAGTTGACGTATCAACTACCCCCATCGAGGCTCGCAAACCTTTTGTCTTTTCATCTTTCAGGGTTAGGGTTTTGGATTTTAMTTACGTTAAAAAKACCCTTAGAGCCTCATTGTAATAATCATCTTCTTATGAATGYGAGTATCCATCACATCTCTTCTCAGAGATAAGTTGCCACCATTCTAGCGAGTCTTTCACTCTGTATTTTTACAGTCTCTGWACATTTCTTTCATTAATAGAAATCGTGTATTACTTTATATATGTGACTCTTGTTATATTTYTGATATATMTTTGTYATATTGTTATCTCTCTTGCAATATCTCTGTATATGTCTGTGTTATATCTCCWCTCTCATTTCGTGCCGAAAATAATCCAGATCATTGGCTTGCGTATATTTTCAAATTGGAAGAAGATGCATCATATATCTTRAGCACTAGATAATTGTGGGGTTCTATGCCACTCMCCTTGAAGCATTGGACTCCTTGTTTTGACCACTAAATGGAGAAATCCATGTATCAAATTATATGGGCTAAGTTGTTGGGTCTATCTTTAGATTTGGTTCCTCTATATTTTTAGAGGCATATGAATTATCCTATTGACCTTCATAGAAGTAGATGAAAGTTATCAAAGGATGAAGTCAAGAACAATAGCATGTATTCTAATAGAGGTGCACTTGAATGAGGTTTTGGGATAGGACATAGAATTAGTGGTTGGAAATCAACATTATACTCAAACCCTATATTATGTGGGTATCTCCTTCTACTACTCAAGATGCCACACCTATGGCCATCTAGCCAACTACCATGTTCTTAAATTCACTAAAAAAGTATGGAGAAGGGAAAGTTTACGAAATTTACACCCTATGGGTGAACAATGAGTTTCTAGAGAAAATGTAATTGGTGAAGAGATGAAGAATAAAGAGAGGGTTGAAATAATAAAACTAAAGGAGATTACATTTGAAAATAAACAGATGGAGGGAGTAAGCTAAAGGAAATAGTTTTTGGAAAAAAAGGAAGAGGAAATATGGAATATTTCCAGCCCCAAATATTTGGAGGGGAAGGAAGCAAGCAAACTTTATCCATATGAAGACATAAAGTTGTCATCACCAGAGTTTTTATCCAATGTAATCAATAGGTAAGTTTGTCAATTCTCCTTCAAGATTTGTGAATAATGAAGCAGAATTTGAAACCCTGGCCCAAGACCAATTGTAGAGGTTGGGAGTTTCTAAGAATTATCCTTTGAAGGATGGTAGAAAAGGGAAGAAAAACAAAGGGGGCCTAAGTTAGTTGCTACTAGTTATAGGAAGCCTTGTTTAACAAGTTCTATGGCAAGGGGTTAGAGAGAGATGACAAACAAAGAGAACTTAGGTGAGGTCTTGATTCCAAACCCTCCCATCACTGCATTACATGGAGAACCTAGAGGCACTACATGCAAGCTACCCATTGTCACCTCAATACCCTTTCCGTACACCTTAGACTAAGGAAATTAAGCTACCCTAGCCTAGGAGGGAATCCCTATGAGTCAAATCTAGCTAGATCGTTTAGTGAGAATAAGGATGTGAAAGTTAGCTTGAATTGATTATGCTTAACTCAATCAAATGATTCACCATTTTAAAGATATGAAGTTTACAAGTGTAGTGAAATTGTAGACTGGTTGTTATATGAATATCACACCATTTCTTCAATTTTCTACCAATGGAATGCTAAAATGCTTTATCAAGTGTTCAAGTTAGAAGATTATAACAAATTATCTTGTTAAATGATTAGCATACACATGAGTATGTTATTTATGAAATATGTAAGATTCATCCATGTTGTTGGCCCTCGACCAAGTTTTGAGGAAATATTGGTCGTGTTTGACCACTTTTGGGACTTCGATGGGCTCGTCGAAGATGGAGCGCCCAAGTGAAGCGGAGATCGCGGGATCTCACTCATTTTGCGGGCTTATGGAACCAACAAAGGGTTTTAGGGTTTATGTAACGGGTTAAGGGATTTCGGCCCATGGGTTTATCCATGATTAGGCCTCTTTGTAAATGTATAAATAAGTAGCTAAGTGATGTAAGAAGGGGAGAAGTTTTGTCTATGTGCACAGCGTTATAAACTGGATAGTGGGCTATGTGCACTAGGTATTGTAGTTATTGGATGGCTTAGTGCATGACTAGTTGGCTTAGTGCAAGAGGTTGTAATTTGATTTTTGCAGACAGACTATGTAAAGTAAGGCTTTGTTCTACTGAGGAGTTGGTTATGTGCCTTGACCTGATTTTGGGAAGGAGGATCTGGCACGCTACGCACAGATCTCTTGTCCTCTGCGGATTCTGGCTCTGTGGCTTTGTGCACAGGACCAGAAGAGTGTAAGAAGATTGAATACTAATAAAGAAGAAGAATAAGTTGGTGGACGTAGCCCCACACTGAGGTGAACCACGTATATCATGTGTTTGATGTGCTTTGTGCGATGTTGTGGATGTTAATTATGTTGTTTATCTATTAGTGCGTTGATCTTTATATATGTTAGATAGGTATATGGATGCTTAGTAATCTATTGATGGTAAATTGATGCTAGATCTGAGCTAATGCTATGTGCTAAGTAATGGAAAGTACTTGATCTTTATTATTACTGCGTTGTTTTGTACTTAGGGTTTCATCTGCAATGTGAATGAGATTCATGAACTAATGCATATTGTTTTCTAAGTACTATGTTAAGCTTTGTAATCATATATATATGTCCCACCTTGGTTGTAGACACCTGAGTCCTGCAACCCCCCCTACCTCTACCTCGGGTGAGACTTCATCTGCTTCGCAGGTGTTACCGAAAGGGCCGGTAGTTAGGGTTTTGTTGGTGTGTTGTTGAAGCGTTGAACCATGGGTCTGCCCCTATGCTAATAAATGGTTCTGTTGTTGGGACCTGAAACTGTGATTGTTGGGAACTGAAGAAAAGAGAAAGCTATGTGCGTAGATCTGTTGTTGTAGTGCGCAATATTCTACTTGACTTGCGAAGCTCTATGCTAAGAAATAAACATGATCTAAAGAAAAGAGGTAAGATCTTAAAGCTTTGTGCTCTAGTAAGGGTAATATAAGTGGAAATTTTTGCTTCGAAAGTACGAATCTAGGTATGATTGATAGATTTTTCCCTAATCTGAAAGCTAGGGCACAGTTAGAAGAAAGAGTTGATCTGAATAAATTTGATAGAAATAGAGAAAGATATGTTATTCCTATGCATAAAAAGAATTTTTGGACTAATAAGTGGATGCATGAACCTATAAAGAATTTTTGCAGATTGTAGGTCCAACAATGTGATACCAGTGCGCAGTACAGGAGAGCAGTACAGGAGAGGTTAGGGATCGTTTAAAAGAAATAGAGGATTGACACTGTGTTATAATTGCAGAATACCAGGAGATCTTGCTAAGGAATTCACTGGTATAGGTCCTATTTGTCTTTGTTGTAAAGCCATTGGTCATGAGGTTGAGGATTGTCCAAGAATCATTGCTAAAGTTGAAAAGATGAACATGAGACAAGAAAACTATGAAGAAGGTCAAGAAACTAAGGATTTGTTAGAGAACCAAAAAGAGAAAGAATCAGAGAAAGCTCAGACTATGTTAGTACAGTTAAAAGAAGCAATGGATGACCACAAGGATGTCAGTTTGTCAGAAACCCTGAAAGAAAAACATCGCATAGTTACAAGAATAGAAGACTTCGACATAGACTGTGTACTGGATGAGGAAACACATGTGAATATTATGCCAGAAATCACTTGGGAACTTTTGAAAAAGCATGTTATGATACCTTCATTGGGAAGGATAGGCTTGTTTAAAGGAAAGATGATAACCCTATGTGGAAGAGTTACTAATGTACTTATGAATGCTCATGAAACATCAACTGAAGAAGAGTTTGAAGTCATTAAGTTTATTGATAACAATGCCCCTTTTCCACTTTTGTTAGAAAAGACCTGGATTGAGAAGGATCAGATCAGAAGAAAAGCAGAGGAGGAAGCTACAGAACAGAAAAAGCAAGAACTAACGGACTTCATAACCAGAAAAATCGAGCGACTAATAGAAGAACAAGACGATAAGTCGAAGCAACAGAGGACCAAAGAATTAGTTGTCGGAGTTGAAAGAACATAGGAAGGCTTAAAGAACCTATCCATGCAAGAAATAAGTGGAGCCACCTCGGAAATAGTAAGAGAAGATACATTAACCTCAGAATTTGTAAGAGCACATCAGCAGTGCAAAGTCACTTTACTAGAAGAAGATAAGAACAAGAAGGGAAAGAGGATTCTAGAAATTATTAGAGGAGCTCAGATCATAGGAAAGAAGGCCAGGAAGCTCAATAGGAAGAAGCTAAGCTGCAGGAACCTACAGAAAACAAAAGGAAGACTTCGCAAGAGGAAGATCTATAGAACTTGAACCTCACTAGAATAGCAGAACCACACAGAATGGGACTTCGCCACGGTGAAGCTATATGATCATTGGAGGATCCCCGACCATTAGAATAACACCCCAGAATGGCTAGAAACACAGTTATTGACAGAAACACCATTGATACCACGCCATAACGGATGGATTTGCATTGATGGATGCATTCCTGCCCATTGGAGGAATCTGTTATGATGCTTTCTTATTTAACCCGTCAGACGTTGCGTCGGGACCCCTTTTTGCTACCCGTGAATATTCAAGCTAATAGAGAATCCATTGTATCACATTATGCTTTCTAATACCTCACCATCCATTTGATTACTTCGCTTGTTTGTTCGCCTACCCAATCTATTTGGTTACAAGTGTGAATGTCGAGCGAACCTAGCGCGTTAGAGAAGTTTGTGGAGATGATTCTCATGGAGCCCATGGCTAAAAGAGTTATGTCTATAGGAATAGAGGCATCATCGATTGGAGGACTGCAAGCATCCTCGTCGACTGGACATCATTCTAGTCAGACCACGACTGAGAAGCGAAGCAAGCACCATGACGATCTGGCTAACGTGAATCAAATCCCATCGATCTTGCCAGATTACATACCGCCTTTGGCTGGCGCGGTTAACCGCCACAGTATCCCACGCAAATTTGAGTATACGTTGATCACTACGTACATCCCAAAGGGGATACACGTAGTTGGACCCCAGTTAGGATAGATTCTATCTCTAAAGAACAACGATTTTAACCTCGATGATAGAAAGAATTACGCTATGCTTGCGCCACATAGGTATTTGATGAAGACAACTGGGAAGAAGATGCACATAGTCTCCCGGCCGTGGATTAAGGAGCTCGTGCAATCCATGATCTTGAATGTAATGAAGATCCCTCACTTTGGCTGACATCGGGAGGTTAACGCTTACATTAAATTCCTCTTGTTGTGTTATCACGGAGTATATCTATGGCTCGATAGGCATGTTACTATGGATCCGGTGTTGATCCACCTGATCACAAAATTGAGCATGCAGGGACCAGACCCTCACCAGTTCTACCCAGGGAAGACTTTTGATCGCTCCCTAACACAACGCATAAAGGAGGATTATGGCAATGTAGAAAAGGGAAAGTGAGGCTACAAGTTAGCCTCCATCTAGGATGGCGTAGTGTGCCTAGCTTGTCATCTTATAGATAGCAAGCTCGTCAGAAAGAACCGTCCGACACAGGTCACTAGATTCGTAGTAGACCTCGCAGGGAAGTGTGGAGAAGGAATGCAATTAAAATAGGTGAGTTACCTCATCAATGAGTTGGAGAAGGACTGTCGCGAAGCACAAGATCGAGGATATGAGTTCATTTTAGTTAGCTACTGGTATTCATCGCATTCATCGCTTGGCAAATGCCGGAAGGAGCTACATTTCCAGAAGTTGAGCCATCGGAGCCATTAGCCGTGAGGTTCTCCACTTTGTGGTATACAAATGACATGCCAAAGTAGTAGCAATCAAATGTTGTCTTCCATGCCTACTACCAGTAGCTGAAGCGTGCTATTGAGGCATTCCCACGAATGACACCGAACACATTGCACCAGTACAGACCACTGGTGAAGTTCCGTGCAGATCGACACTTTATTTATATCATTGTGCGTAGGGATGAAAGCAAGGAAGAGTTGCAGTCCTGTTATAAGCTGACCGACGAAGACATGGAGGAGATCAACAAAGAATGGCCAACAGAGTTCCTTGTACTGGTGGAAGATGCAGAACTCTCTAACCTCGAAATCATCGAAAGTCCTTGTTAAGGTTTAAGCTATTATTAAGTTTCTTTTCAATTCACTAGATAATGATAGCATAGATAGGATCATTGAGAAATACATAATCACAAGAGACGCATCATTTATCCTGGGAAACCCTCATGGGGGAGAAAACCCAGCAAAAACTTCCTTAATATAGATAGCCAATACAATGCCAAGAGATAAATAAAACAATACAGAAAGTCCTCTCCCAAGAATGCGCCTCTCTCTCTCTTCCTTCTTCTCCAACTGCAACTCCGAACTTTCCCTCCGGTGAACAAGTGAGTGAGTGTGAACAAATGAGGTACTAGCCTCTCTTATTTATACAATCTAGTAGGCGTTGAACTGAGGTGTCTTTTCACTGGCAGGGCCGATTTCTCAATCTAAGTGGTTATAACCACTTTAATACATTATGGGGCCGACTTCACATTTACCCTATTACAATTAGGGTTTGACCAATCCACAAAAGGGTATTTGGTCATTTACAATACCCGACATGATCAATCCACAAAAGGGGATTGATCTAATGAATAATACATCAATAATAAATAGAATACTCTTTGTAGTTACAATAGTTCAACAGTCCCTTGGTTACCCGGGTCGAACATGATGGACAGACTAGCGCGAAGAAAAAGAATAAATAGGAGGAAGTGCAGAACATAGAAATCGATGAGGAGGAAAGTGCCTCAGAGGAAAGTAGGCCTGACTCACCTACAGGAGGAGGAGGAGATGAAGTGAACCAAGAAGAAGGAGGAGAAGAAGGAGAAAATAAATACAAAGGCGAAGTTACACTGCCAAAGGATCCCCCTACCGAGGTTGAAACATCGAAGAAAATGAAGGTTTCTCCATAGAAACCTTCAACAAGAAAGAAGACCTGTGCTAATAAGCCTCAGTCAAAGAATGTGCTCACAGTGGACGATGTCGATCTCATCATCACAGTCCTGGAAGACGCTTCAGAGGATATCTTGCAGAGACATGGAGTGAAGCAGGAGACGTATAAAGAATAGAAAATGAGTTGAAATACATACATCAAGCCATCTTGTAACACACCCACTACCATAATCAAATTTGTGTTGATTTCTGCAGAATCAGAGCCCCCGAAATATCTACGGAGGCCTAGCGTAAGCTAGCTCTTTCTCTCTCTCTGCTCCCATGTGATCGTGGGTCATGATCACAGGTCAAATAATCATGGCGCCTCTTTGTATTTCGCGCCTCAGTGCTACATGGATCTCGAATCATTCAACTCTGCAACCGCCGAACCCCGGCAGGGTCAGTGACTAGCCAATAGGGATGAATCCTTACAGGGTTAGCAAATGGCCATTAAGAACGGCCCTGTCGTGTGGTTGAGTGGAGTACAAGTGGCAAGAGGGGAAACACGAAACGGTAGGTGACGTGACAGGAGACGGGTCCCACTTCACAGGCCACACCATTCTGGACCCCCCCCCCATTAAAGGCAGAATGGCAAGGGGGCTCCAGAATGAATACTCAGCTGTAGATCTGGGCGGGTGGACTTTGGCCGTCCAGATCTACTTGCCACTTACCCTAAGGCGCATTCGCGCCCCAACTTAAAGATGACATCTCTTCCTCACATCTGACGGTCGTTATAGACCCTGAGATCCTTTGAAAGAATCTCGTCCGTTCATCGGGACTTAACCACATGCTAACATCTCGATATTTATAAGTCTGGATTTCGGGGTTTGAGAGCATGAGGGAACATGCCCTTTGGTATCCCGAGGGTCGAAACGCCGAAGTACCAAACAAGCCTAAATCGATGATTAGCCCCTTGGGTTATGCCCTGGTCAATATGACCTCTTCCCACATGACCACACTCTCTCTTCCGTCGAGATTTATCAAGGCGAGAGCCTGACCTCTTGTCAACGGAACTCCCGAATCCCTGATCCCCGATTTCCCGAAACGGGTAATCTCTCGACACGTAGCCTCCTGAAATTGGTCGGTCTATGATTGCTTCGGGGTTTCCACCCTGGAACATCCCGATCTCTCGTCAACGGAACTCCTGAGTTACTGATTCCCGATTTCCCGTAATGGGAAATCTCACGACACGTGGCCTCCTTTAATCGGATGACCCGAATCTACTTTGGGGTTTCTACCATGGAATGCCCCGATATTTCATCGCCAGAACTCCTAAGTTCTCGATTCCCGATTTCCCGAAATGGGAAATCTCACGACACGTGGCCTCCTTTAATCAGACGATCCAGATCTATTTCGAGGCTTTCGCCCTTATTCACTAGGGGTTTAACCCTCGGGTATCTCCTGACATATCCAACAGCTGTCGGGTTTTCCAGCTGATATCTGACGGCTCATACAGGTTCCTAACTTGTGCATTCTCCCACAACTTCCTGGACGTGGAAAAATCAACGGTCCAGATGTTCTCATGGACCTTGGGGATCTACGATCTCGATCTCTTCGCTACCCACGAAGACACAGAAAGACAAAGTGGTAAGGCATTTAACCCCCTATTTTCTCCTACCAATCTAACGGTCATGGGTGACCATAGATTTCCCGAAGGGATCTCGTCCATCGATCAACACCTATTCAAGGTTAAGGCACTTAACACTCCAGTTTCTTCTTCCGATCTGACAGCCGTGAGTGATCACCGATCTCCCGATGGGATCTCATCCATCGATTCAATACTTATCAGGGATTTCTTAAGGCTTTGCGCCTTCACGTCCTTTTTCCAGGTTCTTGATGGGATTTTCGAGAATGGTATCTCTATGGGGAGGTTTACCCAGGGGACTATCTGAGGCAGATAAGGGTATCTCTCTCCCGAGAATCAGGTGTGAAGTCTGAATTAGATCAGTATGCATATAAATAATGATTTA
>JZKD02S1648616.1:118328-133906 GCA_000966675.3 Picea glauca | reverse complement strand
AAGGTCTCAAGATAAATGATACATGAGTCCAATGATAAAACTAGAGCATGGGTGCACTTTGATGGTGCTAGTCAATGAACACCTCCTAACTATGGCATAGGGACGTTATTTATTTCAAGTAAACTATTCCATTTTCTTCAAAGCAAGCCTAAGAAGAGGCTCAAACAACTATGTAGAGCTATAGTGATAAAGCTACTCTTGAAATATGCAATAGATAAAGTGGCAACCAATCTTCAAGTTTTTGGTGACTCCTTATTAGTTATAAATTGGATGAATGGTAAATACAAGATGGAAAATTTGGTGTGAAGTATCGTATATGAATAAGTGAAAATAATTTTTTCGGTTTTTAATAATATTTATTTCTTTCATGTCTATAGAGAGATCAATATTGAAGGTAATGATGTTTAAAAGGAGGGCATCCAATTAGTTTCTCACACTTGGGTGCTTAAGGAAAGTAAAGATGGATCAATTCATAATGAAAGCACTCTTTCAGTGCATAGGACCCAAATCAATACTTGCACAAGTCAAAGGTATACAAGATATCTATCCTTTTTATTATTAAATTTATGGAGACTCTATCTAAGGTCTTTTGTTATTTATACTTTCTAAGTCCAAATGTTTACAGAATATTTAAGAAAAAACTCATGAACACTATGAAGAATTTTTTGTTGTTTCGAGTATTAATAAAGGATGTATAAGATTTCTTATATCTTGTAAAGCAACAAGACCTAATGGTGATATTTTTTATGTAAAGTAAGCTTAGGGGAGAAACTTGTAAAGAGATCCTCGAATCCTCATTTTGAGTAGTTAAAAAAGATTGAATCTATTAGATCCTCTTGAATTCCATTAGCATATACAAAAGGTAATTTATTTTCAACTCAACTAGAAGTTGTGATTTTTATAGGGAAAAAGAAATAACTTTCTTAATCCACAATATCAAGTTACTATCAAAATATGATTTGAATTTGAAATAACTTAAAGCTTGCCACAAAATATTTAAGCTAAATTGTTCGTGATGCTTCCTACCAGCCACAATGCATATCTATTCACATCATATCAAAAAATAAACATGGCTCCTCAAAATATCCCAACATCCTTCTCTTTAGTACCCAAAAGGAAGAGACCTTTCCCATGTGAACCATCCACTCTTACAAAGAAAAAGCTACAATATCATTATCAAATTTAGTTTGAAACCAATCAACACTCTTCTTAAACTCATCTAGGATTTGGGAGAGAGGAGTGTCCTTTTCTTGTGGTTTTCCTATATCGTATTTACATGCATTTCCCTCTTCATGTTTATGACCTCTTATTTAGTTGTGGGATCCCCATCCCCATAAATTCGTCTATCAAACAATAATAGCACAAAGGCATATAATGTAGAAGTTGGCCTTATTGGTCCATTCCATTCATTATCATAACTTAGAATGAACAAAACTCTAACTAAATCATGTAAAAAAAACAAAGAAATGCAATTCAGACTATTCACATAACTTGTACTCAAAATTACACGATGCTGGAAAGACTAATGAAGGAAATGAATGCAACAAAAAGTGGGTGAGAAATATTGTTGGCATGCAAGTTATTCCCATTTGACTAGCAAATAGTTTGTTGCATTTGCGACAAATATTGGCAAGATAAGAGAGTTGCAATATCATAGGTTAGTAAATATGTAGACAATGAACAAGATACAATAATATCAAATTAGTGTTTGGTACAAGTCAAGTATGTGTCGAAATGAAAACATTTTGAAATAATAAAGAATCATGAACTACAAATTGAAATCATATATATCTTTGCTACAAGGTTAAGGCCAAATCGAGGCTGCAAATAAAAATTACCAAGTGCATCAAATAAGCATAGAAAAGATGCCATACAAATATACAAACAAGATTGCAATAATAAATCATGAACAAAGGTGAATGAGTGGCATGAAATGCACCAAAGGCCACATTTATTTCATCACAAAATGGGCTATATTGTATTTCATGAAATGCATAAGAAGAATGAACAACTAATGTCAAAAGATTGATATATATATTATAAATGCATATTAGAGTTCTCGATGCAAAGATTCCAATCTAAATCCATAAGCATGAATGCACCATAACAACAATGACAACAAGCCAAGGTAAGTAGAGTGAAGGCATGGTAAATAGAAAGGTATGCAACCATAAAATAATGAACCATAATATCATCAAACTTATTAGGCCCAAGTTCAAGTGTGGATCATAATGTTGCCTCGAAACTTCTTACATTTTCTAGATTGACATATATAACTTCAAGTCAATGAATAATGCTCAAAGAACTGGGCAAAGGTCGTGAAATGATATGTGTCAAATGTAGGGTCTAAAACCCATCAAACTCATCCTTATATAAAAACATATTTTGATTGTTACACTCAAAACAAGTAAACGATGCCCAAAACATGACAAAGTATAGAGCTAGGTATCAAATGACAAGTGTATATTATAAGGTTCAATGTCCATGTCGTGGTTGCCACTATAAGCCATAGGATAGATAGTTGTAGATGTAATACTAATAGAAACAAGGTTTAATGCTAAGGTCAAACTTACATTTGAAGACCAAAAGAAGACTCATTTCATATATAATATGAGCAAGATGCCTTTAATAAATTTGCTATGGCCAAAAACACTAACAACAAAGTAAATAATGTGCAACAAGAAGGTCACACCAACCAAGGCTAAGGCCAAGTTTCACTTCAAAAATCCAATAGAAACAATACATATGAATGTTGTGAGGTACAACCAATGAACATGAGTAAGGAGAGACATGGATGAATGGTAACAACAAGTCTAGGATTTTGCAAGGATTAAGTCCAGGTTGGCAAATATTTTATTTACATAAACCACAACAACAAAAACCAACAATCTATCACAATAAGACCTAAATATTGCTCAAATAATACCCAGTTTTTAACCAATAATTGTGTTGGGTATGAATACATATGGGTGCCTAAGTTGGGGCTCAGTAAACCCATGAATAATACAATTTAACAACCAAATGGAGGCTCAAACAACAAAACCAAAGCAACAGACCTGAGCAAGGTTGAAGGCATCATAGGCAGGGATGCAACAAGGAATATGTATAAAGGTAAAGCAAACAATGACCAAAGATTCATTACAAAAACAACCTAAATGTAGAAATTTATTTGTTGTGCAGTTGTATTGCAAATTCATAAATTCCATCTTACAGGAAATTTTCCTTGATCTAGTCCCTGTGAACTTCGACCTTAGGACTAATCTAAAATATTAATTTACAGCAACAAATAATGGATAATATTCAATCTCGCTTCAACCCAACACAATAGGCATCCTAAGAGAAAATATACCAAACATATGCCAAAAAGTTTCATTCCTTAGGGCACACTTTTCCAAGTATAAAGCAAATCTGAAATCACTTTAATCATTGTAGAGTTATAGCAGTAAATATTATATATTATATTGAAGATGTGTGTTTATCACTTAACACTTTGAGTCATATGTTATGTCAAATAAACATGAACAATAAATGCTGAAATTACCAAATCAAGAAGCCAATTCAAACTAAAAAACAAATATGAAATTACATAAGTTTTGAACAACTTGAAACTGTATATAAATATAGAAGAATGAAGTACATGTACATAACACAACTTTATAAGAAATTTGGTACAATCTATATCTCTCCAAACCCTAGTTAAGGAAACCATGAAAACCCTAGCCAACACTAAATATCCACAACAAGCAAGCATCAACACTAACAAGTTCTCCTTGGCTTCAACAAGCTTGTATCACACAAGCTCTTTGCACTAGAATTGTTGTCTTACTTAGGGTTTGCATACCCTAGCCATGTTGTATCACACCAATATATGGTAAGACAAATCTATCACTAGCCTTCAAGTGAACATGTCCATTTTAGGATTTGAATCCTCAAACCCTACGTCTTCAACTCTTGCATCATCAAAAGCACCAAGACCTCCATGGAACATCAACAATACAATACCCAAGTCTTCTTCAAGTAAGGCATCATACTGATCTCAAAACTTGTCAAATTGATATCTCCGTGATCTTGCTTTAGTCTTACATCCCAAAAAGAATAGGGCTCCAAAACCATGTAAGGTGTTAGCTCCATTCTCCATGTCTTATACTATAGTAGAAACCCTAGTGCTAGAAAAAAAGCCACAAGATCCATCATTATCTCCAATGTCATGTTCTTCTCTAGGGTAGATGTGCATAGTATCTCACAAGAGAAAACCATGTGATCTCACAAGGGAAATCTCTCCAAAATCATCAAAGACGTCTCTCTCTTCACTTGTATTCTCCATGAACCCTAACATCGTGTTCATAGGGTTTCCTTATGAACCTTAATGTCTTGCTCCTAGGGTTTCCTCATGAACCCTAACATCTCCAAGACAAGTACAAAGAAGAGTGTGATTATAATAGTGAGTACAAGAGCTATCTCCTCCCTTATATATACAAGTATGTGAGGGAGGCTGACATAAAATAAGGACATGTTCCCATACAACTAGCCTACAAGGTAACCCCACATGGACTGCTCTTAATACAAGGATGTACATGTGTTAAACTAAGGTTTATCTAACCCGTGACATGAAAGGCCCTCCAAGCATGATCCTCCTTGGGTGCAATTCATGTCCTCCAAGATGGTGTGCTCTCCAACACTCCCTCTTCCATAATGGTCTACTATCCAAGTGTCCTCATGCAAGGTGCTCCTCCTCTAACTATGTGCCACATGCTCTCTCATGTGCCCGATTCTACTCTCATGTGTGTTAATGTGGTCACTAGGCTTCAATGCTCCTCCTCAACATATGTGTTTGGGTCCATCATCAATCTCCATGAATTATGGCCCTCAACCCAAGTTTCCAACATCCAAGGTATGTGTAACATGGTCCCCAGCTCCAAGGGTTAAGTGTCCTCCCTCAAGTGCACAATGCTCCTCCTCCTAACTAGGTACCTCCCCTGATTGAGAAACCAAATCCCACATTATGTGCACCCATTGGTTAGTTAACATGGCAATCAAGGTAACAACCTCCTAGGTAAGGGAACCATGCCAACAATCTAACCAAGCCATCCATATGTCCACAAAACATCTCTAAGGGGATAGGGGACATTACACTCTCTTGGCAAGGTGAAAACACTTTTGGAGTAATCCCAATAGCTAACACTAAACACATACACCAATAAAATAAGAATTCGATCAAACTAATGCAAGTTCACAATAGAAGCCTACCTTAAACCAAGAATGGCACATGAGTTGAATCCAAGCTCCAAGGTCAATGCCAGTAACCTAGAGTTCCTTGTAGACAATAAGGGCAAGTGTGATTGAGATGGTACTCGCCAAAGCAATAGGAAGGATTAAAGAATTCCCAAAATTCATTACTAGAGCTCAAGGATGGCAGAGTAAAAGGACAAATTTCCAAGGTTGAGTTCCAGCTCCCAGTAAAACTAAAATGACAAAATAAGAGCTTACATGGATGGAGGGATGTGTCATAAAATGACCTAAACAAATAAGAGATGTCTAATGTGCATCAATAAATGATAGCAAGCAACCTTCAACCACCATATTAAGGCAACATTAAATGTCAGGGTGGGTGCACATTACATGGAGACCAATTGATAGTATATCAAGCAACCCTCATCCACCATATTAAGGCAACATTAAATGCCAAGGTGGATGCACATTACATGGAGACCAATTGGTAGTAACTTTATTGGCCAGTATAACATTAAATCCCAGTGTTGTTTCCATCATAAAAGCCCAACTATTTCATTTTATGCAATTATATTTCCAAAGCATAAAGAATTTCAATCGTCAATAAGGATCAACAAGGTCAATCACGCTTCGAAGAGTCAATACCACATGCATGTTCCCAAGTTAAACCATACCATATAACACACAACACACCATGTGTGCTAACAAAACCAAGTAATATATGGCCAAGTGAGCTTCCAATTTTTAAGTGCATGGTCCATTCAGGCTCATTTGTAATATCATATGCAAACAATGGAGAGTGCCCATAGTAAAAAATGACTATTGTATGAAACGAATAATCCATAATCATGCCTTGTGTGTATAGTAGGTAGACACCATCATTTTTCCAATGAAATTCCATTGAATACAACAACCGAAAGCGTAATATATATTATAATATATTTGACACTTAGGAGATGAAGTTTCTCATGTGTCTACATTAATTTTGTAGTTCCTGCATTTTTTGTGCTAATCCTTTCAATGTGTAGGCATAGGTGCTACAAGATACTTCAATGCCATAAGAAGACATCACAACATCCATAGAAAAACAATGTTGTTGACAAATATGTAAACATGGCCATAGTGAGGAGATAATCATCATATGCATGTACTACATATACCACATAAATGTAAAACATATTTAATCATTGTAAAATATAGTAGAACACATATATAAATACAATCGCATGAGATGTGCAAAATTAATCTCTCACCACTTAAACATGAATGTCATCACAATATGAAGACTCGGTATATCACCTTGCCCTAATCATATCGTCCTTATAACACTTGGTGAAACCTAGGTGATGGGATCTCTTTTGTAACATACCCACCTACTAACACAAAATTTAAAACACCCCATACATATAAAATAAACCAAAATAAACTAAGGGACAACATGCCCATAATTTAACATGCATCTAACAACATTTTAAAACATGAATGCAATTGTTTAAGTAAACACATGGCATTCAAATATTCATTTACACAGATAAATAATCATAATAAATACAACATAAAACTTATTTGTTTATAAAATAATCAACTAGCTATGTACGAAGGACGTTCCTTCCAACCATAAGCTTGTTGTTAATTTTCTATCAATAACAATCCACCCATGAGTTGAGGCTATGAGTTCACGAGGAGATCCGATCCTCTTGGTTGTCCACTCTCCACATTCAATAACCCAAAATCCAAGTTCTACTCCAACAACAGTTCCAACTCCCTTCCCTGCAACCTGCACAACCCAAGGAATGGGATCCCCCTTCACTACACATAGTCCCTCAGGCCTTCCCACTTCCCTCTAGGGCTCCAATGCACTTGATTGGCTAGGAATCTCACATATTGATACTCCAAGGAACTCTCAACTGCTCTAGGAGTGCTCACCATACCTTTCAGAAGGCTTTTAAGTCATTTCCTCTACAGAAAAATGCTCCACAGACACACAACCCATTTTTACAGGCACACCGACCGCAATTCTAGCATAAACACAACCCAAAAATGGTTGCCATCAAGCACATCATAGTTGGTGCTCTGCTCCTCTCTTGGTGCCCAAAATCAGCATGCAAAAACTCTTCTCGTTTATCATACGAAATTCCTTTTCTCCCATGCATGTTGACTCTCACACTCCCCATTGTTGATTGTACTTCAACCCCATGCTCCCAATAACTATGGAATGTGACTTCGCACACCCACCCTCCTACATGAATTCATAGATTGAGTGTTTAAGAAGTCAAAGGGAGGATTATATGGTAATGAGACATTAACTCAAGCAAATGAAAATCTCTCATTATGTACATCCACGATGTAACCCAACTTTCACATAATGGATGTTGACTCCCCAGGAAACGTCATGTTTAAATCTCATCATAGATTGATTAAGTTCTCCATTTACTTCTACCTATTATTCTTAGTCACTTATTTCTTTGGCTTTGGTTGGCCCCTTGAAGAGTTAGAAGGGGTTCGGGAAAAGAGAGAATAGACCTTTCTTTCTTCCCCTCAATCGCACAACGAAGGGTCCTTTCAGGCGGTAAGGTCCTTATCAACCCATCCAGTCAGGTCCTTATCAACCCACCTACATGGGTTTCCTTTGGATCCCCCTTTAGCCCCCTCTCTTATGGAATCATAGCCCCCCATTGTTTATGTCCCTCTCATATCGCAGCTAACGATTATTATTTTGTTAATTATTTCAATGTACCATTTACATAGTTTTTCCCTCAACCACATTAATCAATATGGACTCTTCACCCCAAACATATCGATTCACCAGCCTAAATCACACTTATACAATTACATTATAATTTGTGGCAATTAAAACCAAGGATGTTACATCCCCTCCCCCTTATTTTGTATTGTCCTCAATGCATAACACCTTACAAGTGTACACACATATTACAATGCCAGGCTCTCTGGCCTCTAGTCAACATATATACTCTCTGGCCTAATATCATATGGGCATTCCAACCCATACATATATACATAGGAAACTTGGCCATGACATATATACATAGGCACTCTCGCCCAAAACCATACACAATGTTTTTACAATTTAATTCTAGTAGCAGTTCCAATCAACAATCTCTCTATCTTCTCAGTCTGCACAACCCAAGGAAGTGTACCACCTTATTTGATATGCAGTTCCTTATGTTGTACCACTCCCCTCTACGCTCCAATGCAGAATCAACCAGGAAGTATCGAAGATGTGGCTTCGGGAATTCCAACTCCAACAACTTTCACAATTTGTCGATTCCCACAATAATTCCAACCAATAGGCTCTCATTCCCCTCAACATTCACAACCCAATAAAGTGTACCCCCTTCTCTAAATCCCAGTCCCTCAAGCTATACCACTTCTCTTTAGGGAACCGACGCAAGGTCAAACAAGAATTCTTTGAGTTGTGGCTCTAGAAACTCAAGTTGTGGTAATGGAATATCCAAACTTTCAAATAGCTGCAAATGTGCTTCCCACATTACATCTTTAAGCTCCACTTTACTTCGTTCAAGCTGCAACAAGTCCACTAGACTTTACTTATTTTGTGCCTTTGTTCTTGAGCTTTGCTTCCTTTTGATGCTCTTCTTTCTTGGTACTCAATATATGGTTCCATTCTTCAGTTGTTCCTATACAACCATCATGAAAACATATATGATATAGTCATTTTCATATAAAAATGATCTTATTCACATGAGTTTTCAAATCCAAAATATAAGTAGGTGTTCAAAATAAGTTTGCAATCGTAAACCAATACTTATATATATGGCTATTACTCTATTTCACAAAGTTGCCATGGGAAAGAATTCAGTTCACTGTCCATTCTGACACACCCTCATGATTCCAACCACCATGCCATATGCATTCTTGAGTTACCTATTCTTTCTATACTCACCCTCCAAGCTCAGGCATCCCCTTCACTGTTCATAGTCCCTCATGTGATCCATTTTTCCAATGTTTTCACATGCAACGAGAGCACCAACTCACCGCCAGACATCCACTGGTAGTATATAACCTGTGGTAATCATAGGGTTCCCATGTCCTAACAATAACCTTCTTCCCGAGCTTTCCAACTTCAATAGCCATCATCTCATCTATATCACACACATACAGTCATCATGAGATATAATCATAGCTATTCACCTGTTAACTTTCCAAATCTATTTCATATAGGAAATCAAGTTTCCCAAGCATGAGATTTCTTCTCAAAATGTTTGGCTCTTGCAGCAGCAGACATCAGTCTTCCTTATGGGTTACACCATTGCCATATCCAAGACCATTTTCTGACAATTTTCTCAACTTTCATTCAACCAGACAAATTATCAGTATTCAGGCACATTATCATCTCATTGCAACATTTGCAATCAACCCATGAAGTAATTTTAGAATTATATTGCTCTAAAAAATCAATCACTTCCAAGTATTATTCATTTAAATGGAATGAAACTATCATTCCTTGCACATGCATTATCTAGCATACCAAGATTTCCATAATGCAATCAAACATTATCAACAAACTAATGTGCCAATGCCCATGGCCACATCTATACAATGCATTCTTGCATTGACTCTAGAATACCACATATCGATATCATGTATTCCACCATGGTGAGTTGGAAGGCCTAGCCATCGCCTCAAAACATCATCCAAACTCTTCCCAATTATTTGTTCGGTCTTTTAGATACCTTCCTCTTCAACCCATACACAACACCAGGAATATAATCCTTTAGTGCTCTTCAGTGTCGGCAAAGAGGTTGCAATTCAAACATCAATTATAACGAGGAAGACCAATTGAGCACTTGTATAGTGCTATGGTCCTTCCATATCCAACCACATCATGGTCTCACACATGGCTAGCTCCATTGGTATTCATTGTTATAGTGGGAATATCTTGACTTGGTTATGATCTCATAACCAACATAACATGACATGCAATTAAATTTCTCATAATTGAGCATTAACCAACATTTGTATACTCAAAGCCCTCATCCTTCACATCGATTCAAATATTTGAAATTTAATTGAGGGAATTCTTACGTCAATTCCCTTCAACATTTATGCATCATAAGAAACAACATGCATACTTGCATGGTTGTTATCAAATGAATTGATGCCACCCGATCAACTGGTATTTAGTATAAGCTCGCAGGCTCCCTTCACCAATCCTCTTGGTTAACATTCTTACCATCCTCATTTGTCTTCATACAGATGGTTACCATAAGCAGCGACATCATTATCATCATTTCCGACCATGCTATAAAATTTTCTTGGATACATAATCCATCATTAGTCATATCCAATTATCATAACATCATTATTTCACATATATAACAATAAACTATTCTTTCATTTTAGTTGGTTGTTGATTCTCATTGCCTTCATCACTTGGGAGATGTCGGAAGGAGCAACCTTCTCTGAAATTGAGTCATCTGAACCACTGGCCGCGAAGTTCACTGCGCTCTGGTATTCAAGTGACATGGAAAAACAATGGCAATCTAATGTGATGTTCCACACCTATTACTTGCAGCTAAAGAGGGCCATCGAATCCTTCCCTCGCATGACACCAAATACAATGCACAATTTCAGGCCACTTGCGAAGTTCCGCACAGACAGGCATTTCATTTACATCACTATGCGCGGGGATGAACACAAGGAAGAACTCCAGTCCTATTACAAACTCACAGAGGAGGACATGGAAGAAATAACCAAGGAATGGCCTGCAAAGTTCCTTGTACCAGTCGACCAGGCAGAACTCTCCAACCTTGACCTCATCGGAAGTCTTGTAGTCACTCGAGAAGATTATGATGGACCCAGCAGTAGCAGAAGGAAGAAGAAGGAAGAAGTGTAGGAAATGAATAGCGCATCGAACGAAACTGTGCCTGATTCACCACGAGGAGGAGGAGATGACGAAGTAGACTAGGAACAAGATGAAGGGAAAGAAGACAAATAAGAACATGGCGAAGTGACACCGCTTAAGGATCCCATCACAGAGGCTGAGACATCCAAGAAAAGAAAGGTTTCCTCGAAGAAACCATCAGCACAGAAGAAATCATGAGCAAATAAGCCACAATTATAGACTATGCTCACGGTGGATGACATCGACCTTATCATCGTAGTTGTATAAGACACCTCGGAGGACAATGTATAGCACAATGACGCAAAGCAAGAGACCATGTACGACAGGATTGAGGCAGAGCTGAAAGGAGTACATCAAGCCCTCTACTTGAGCCGCGCAGTGTCTACAGTGCCAACATCGTCAAAAGAAGGTATAGAAGTAGGAGACGAGCTTGCCCAACTACATCGATTAGCCGATGCGATAGAGGCTCGCTTTCGTCATGTACAGGAAGAGAAAGAACATGCCACATAGGCCTTGAAACAAGTAAAAGAGGAGGACCTAGAGAAACATCAAGTTGCGAAGCAAGAGAAAGACGACCTCCAAGCGAAGTTTGCAGAGGACAGAGAACATATCCATAAGGAAAAAGAACAGTTGCTCACAGAACAAATGGGAGTCGAGGAGGCAGTCACCAGAGCACTTCACTCTGTGTCAGGCCTCACACAGATAGAAGAAGACATAGTGGAGAAGCTCGCTGAAGCTATTCAGCAGCTTCAAGCAAGAGTGGCAGAATTGGAACTACAAGCAGTGTCAAGCACTCTGCAGGAAGTGCGAGACCAGAGAGAAGAAACTGCTAGGAGCACAGTAGAAAGAATCAAGGCGTTGGCCTCAGAATGTAAGCTACTCAGCAACTGCAGTGCGCAAACCTATGAGTGCCTCACAGAGGACCCAGAACTAAGATCATTAGAAGCACAACTTCAAGAGGCAAAGAAACAAGCATCGATAGTGCAAGCGCAACTGAAACTGTTTTCAGCAGTTGAGAAGATGAAAAGGTCACAGGAACATTGCGCAGTTCAACAGCAGGTCCATGCCATCCAGAATAAAGTCATGGAAGTGACCCAGAGACTCCAGCCGGTACAGGATGAAGCCTGCACACTTTTTGAGGAGATAGAGGGACAAGGAGCACAACTAGAACAATTTGTCACCTCGATGGAACAACACTTGGAAGGACTGGTCACAGAGAAAGTCATCCAGGACTTTGTCGAGCAAGAGGCTCTGGTGAAGCAACAAGTTGAGGCAGCTATTGGTACAAGGGCAGACCCGGGCCGGGGTTCAACACTTCAACAATGCACCAACAAAACACTAACTACTGACCCTTTCGACAATACCCGTGAAGCAGATGAAGTCTCACTCGAGGTAGAGGTAGGGGGGGATGGAAGACTCAAGTGTCTACAACTTGGCTGGGACACAGATCTGTGATCACAGTACTTAACATAACACTTCAACAGTTTAACATTCATTAGTATTTAAACCTTATTCACATTGTAGCTAAAACCCTAATTACATAGCAACACAATATTCAACAAGATCTAACACATCTACGCAGTTAGCACATAGAAATAGATCACATCTAGCATTCATTCACATCACTAAGAACTAAGCTACTATATCAGATGCATATAACATACATAAATATGATAGCATTAAGAATGAATCACATCAATTACACAAAGCAACCATAACACAGGATACGTGGTTCATCCCCAGCGTGGGGCTACATCCACCAACTCTTCTTCTTCGTTATTATCTTCTTTCAATCTCCTTACATGCGCAGAACCACAAGACCAACTCCGCATAGGACAAGATATCTGTGTGCACCTCGCCAGATCCTCCTTCCCCGAGCTTGGTACAACACATAGCCTTCTTACAACCACTTGCACTTAGCTCTATAAGTTCTCAACACACAGTATGCATAGAGCTGACTCAATCACATAGATCCAACTACTTACATCACTTGCACTAAGCACAACACCTCATTATGCCCCTACTTACATCGCCTAGATTTCTTATTATACATTACAAATGGTCCTAAACATGGGCAAGACTCATGGGCCGACATCCCATACCCGTTACATAAACCCTAAACCCAAAAAGCCCGCAAAGGTGGCAAGATCTTACGATCTCTGCTTCGCCTTGCGCTCCGTCTTTGACCAACCTGTCGAAGTCCCAAAAATGGTCAAACATGACCAAGGTTCTCCAAAACTTGGTCAAGGGCCAACAGTAGCCGGAGCCAAGCTCGAGGCCTTTGAAAGATAGTTTCTCAGACCAGAGTGACTCGGGACGAGTCACGGGTGAATGTTAGGGGCCTATTGGCCCTTGACTAAGTTTTGGAGAATCTTGGTCATGTTTGACCAATTTTGGGACTTCGACAGGCTGGTCGAAGGAGAAGCACCCAGGCAAAGCAGAGATCTTAAGATCTTGCCCGCTTTTGCGGGATTTTTGGGGATTAGGGTTTATGTAACGGGTATGGGATGTCAGCCCATGGATTTACCCATGTTTAGGCCCTTTTTGTAATATATAAATAAGTAGTTAGGTGATGTAGGGCAGCAACCTAGTAGTTGGATACATGTGATCAAATTGGCTTAGTGCATGACTGGGTGTCTTAGTGCATACTGTGTGTCGAGAACTTGCAGAGCTAAGTGCAAGTGATTGTAAGAAGGCTATGTGTCAAACCTAGCTCGAGGAAGGAGGATTTGGTGAGGTGCGCGCAGATCTCCTGTCCTATGTGGAGTTGGTTTTGTAGCTCTATGCATGTACGAAGATTGATAGAAGATAATAAAGAAGAAGAAGAGTTGGTGATTGTAGCCCCACATTGGGGTGAACCACGTATATCCTGTGTTATGGTTGCTTTGTGCAGTATGGTTGATATGTTATTGATGTGATTTATGCTTAGTGTTGTAATCTTTATGTTAAATGCAACTGATATAGTAGCTTAGTGCTTATGCTGTGAATGAATGCTAGATCTGATTTGATGCTATGTGTTGAATGGATAAATGTGCTTAGATCTTGTTGAATACTGCGTTGTTCTGTAAGTAGGGCTCTAACCTGCAATGTGAATAAGGGTAAAAGCTAATGAATGTTAACTGTTAAGTGCTCTGTTAAGTATTATAATCATAGATCTGTGTCCCAGCTAGGTGTAGACACTTGAGTCCTACAACCCCCCCTGCCCCTACCTCGGGTGAGACTTCATCTACTTCACAGGTGTTGCCGAAAGGGCCGGTAGTTAGGGTTTGGTTGGTGCGTTGTTGAAGCGTTGAACCCCATGTCTGCCCTTGTGCCAACAACCTGCTTGCTACATGTTTTATGTGAGAATCTATGTTAATTATCCCTTGCCTTCTATTCAAACTCTATAGTAGTTGAATACCAATCTAGCTCTGCACTTTCTAATCCCTTTATCAACTTTTCATTTCCTTCTCCATAGCTACGCATTCCCTCTGCAACTCTTTATTGTTTCAACCAACTCTACAAGCTCTACTCTGCTTCCATGTCCATCGGACCTTGGAATTATAATCTACAATAGACCCACACAATTTGATTTAATTCATCTGATTCTCTTATTAATAATTCCTTGACACAACACTATCTGCTTGAGTGTTTTCTTTGCTTATCAACAATACCCTGTTATTTAAAACTCAATCCCTTTTTAATTTTCCAGGCTAATGCACTCCAAAATGTGCCTTCACAACATTAGATAGGCACCATCATGAGTATCTACACTCTTTATAAACCAATACTTACCATTGGCATGTACCTTTAATACCTGGGAATATTTTTCCAAAATTTGACATTATTTGGAAAATCTTCATATTGAGTAGTTACATGGTTTATAGAGTCCAATTACCCTTTTCCTTGCAGCTTTATAACATATTTAGATGCTTCCTCAAAGGATTCAATACTTTTCTCATGTTTTCCTCTAGATTACCTTTCCAATGGTTGTACCAATGCCTCATTATGAGTTATGAGCTAATAGTTATGGTATGCAGAAGTTTACAATGTTTTCTCATTTTTTCCTCTATGCTCTAGGTGTCTTCTCTTCCATCCTGTACAATTTCAGGTACCCAGATTCCAATTTTAATTCCATGGTTGTCTTATATGGTCCATGAGCTTTCCCCAGATTGCTCCTGTGCCCCAAATTGACTTATGAGTAAGGAGCTATGCCACGTGGAAGTAAATTGTTAAGTAATTTACACCCTATACTGTTTCAATTGTAACTTTCTCATGCGAACTATGTTTTGTGCTTGGAATGGCTCGTTGGAAAGCTCGTACCAAGATATTTCATTTAAGTAGTAGATATTCTATGTACTAAAGGTACATATATTTATTGAGATTTCGACCCCCTAAAAATGTTGTTTAGGCCCTCAAAATGCATCTGCAAGTTTATGACATTCGAAATCCTGAAAAATATTCGTAGAAATTGATTAGTTTGCCA
>JZKD02S1648616.1:69216-81091 GCA_000966675.3 Picea glauca | reverse complement strand
GATACCTTGGCCCTCAATTCCAAAGCCCTTTCCTTCATAACCCATCTTGGTTAACAATCTCAAACCTATACCTCTTGTATGTTTTTCAAATGCACCAAAACCATCTTGACGGGAATAAGGAGAGTTTTATGAATGACCTTCACTGCATACCTCAAAGATGTTTTCTGAAACAAATGTAGAAGGGACTTCCTTCAATCCTTCTTTGACTTTGTTGTTCTTTGAAGCTTTCTCTTGAACCGATCTCTTTCATTCCAAGTAGTCTTCATACAACACTTTCACCATCTCGGATATGGCAAGGAGAGTTTTTTGCATATCCTTCTCATCTTGCGAAAGTCCTCCTATAGATGCCATTTGCTCACTTGAGATGTGATCTTCCCTGGTTAACATGAAAAACTCAAATTCTAAATGTCAACTAGCTCTGATACCACTTGATCCGAAAATATCTTTTACACGACTATGGTTGAGTTATTAAACATGTGTTGATTAACCAATTTGGAAGCTTAAAGAAAGAGGAAGAATGATAGAAGGAGCATAACAACCATATACACATATGTAGTTATGAAATAAAGCATAAAAGCAACAAACCATAAACACCAATGTGATAACGGAGTTTGGCAATCTTGCCTACGTCTTCGAGCCTTTGTCTTAGTGGGCTTTGCTTATTTATGTTCGAAGCTTTACAAGTACATCATGATAGTGCCAAAAGGTTACAACAATGCGTTGGTCGTGTTCTACCATATCTCATGAACCCATCAAAATTGACGACACCCAAATCGGATGAACGAGGCTTCCAAAAATGGCCTGCAAAGGTGCGCTCCTCAATAGCTTCCCTGCATGACAATGGCGTTGGCTCAACAATCCGACAACATAAACCTGTTCTGAACCACCCTAATAGCCTCAAGAAGACTTGGTTTATATAGATCTAAAGTTGGTAACCATTTCCGAACTTCCTCCCAAGATTTGGCCTAAAAAAGGGCCCAATATCCCCCAATATTGGCCAAAAATCTCCAATAACAGACAAAAATCAATAAAAAAACACCATACTATAGTTGAAAAACCACTTTTGCATATATTATGGGCTAAGCCCCTCTGTCTCGAGCATGTGCCCCCTTTGCATGGTCATATGAATCCATATGGCCAAGCGCCATCCCCCTAGGGGCTGCGCGTTGGCCCCCTCTTCTACTAGCTCTTGGATTTTGGGCGCAACCAATGTGATCAGGGTCCAAACTCCACGCTAACCAACTCCACGCTAACCACCCAACTTCCAGTGCCCAAACCGTAGCATTGAATCATATGGGATATGTGTGCCGAGAACTATGGGCTACCTGCCATATGACGCGCGCAAACAAATATTGGAGTATGGTCCTGTTGGAGCGGTCGCATGGGATACATCTTGGATGGGGCTAGGTCCCAACCCTTACTCTGCCAAAGTTAACATAACCCCAAACTTAAATAGTAACTTTTCCATATGGTTTATAAGAACCATCTGCGGGTGGCCCGACTAGCCCAGCCCTGCCAAGGCTTTCGCCCACGTCGAGGTCTTTGGTTCAAACCTCATAGAGTCCAACCTTTTGAATAAACCATTAACCAGTAAAAGGGTGCCACGTGGCACCGTTCCACATGCCAATTTCTACCACGTGTTTGACGCCCAATGGTCCACCTGTCAACCCAATCACCTGCCGCGTGTCTTCGTATGGACGTGCCACGTGTCGCCGTATGGATGTGCCACATGTCTCCATACAGATGAGCCACATGTCATCGTACGAACGTGCCACGTGTCACCCTTGCAGTGGTGACACATGTCACTTCCTGGTTGGTCCACTTGTCATATCCACATCAGCTTCATACGCCTATTCAGCCTACCATGTGTCACCTCTAGAAGCTTCCAACTGTGTTTGCCACGTCAGTTGTACGACCGTACGGTCTGTACAATCAACTGCCACGTGGCACTGTATGGATTGTACAGTCAACATTTTTTTTACCTGTTTGGCAAAACGAACAGATCGCCTTAACTTGAGCATACGACATCCGTTTTAGCCCGTTCAAGTTGCGTTGGGTTCGTATCAACGAGGCATACACACACGTCCGTTTTGAAGAGATTATGAGCACTTTTATTTTTAGGCCTTTTTTAGCCCCATCAAGCTCCTGGATTCAAATCTGGATCACTACCACCAGGTCCCAATAGAGTAGACAGATGTATGGAAGACCACATTCAAGTCGAAAGATGATCTTTTTAAATGGCTGGTCATGCCCTTTGGTTTGACAAATTCCCCAACAAATTTCATAAAGATGATGGACGACATCCCACGACCTTTCACCAATGCTTTTGTAGTGGTGTATCTAGATGACATCCTCATCTACAACAAGACTTGGGTGGAACACTTGCAATATATTCAATAGGTTCTACACACCCTGTGACAACACAAGTTATATGCCAACTTGGAAAAATGCCCCTTTGACATAGACAAGGTCCAGTACCTAGGCTACATCGTTGATCAATATGGTGTACATGTGGATGCAACCAAGATCCAGGTCATCCGTGACTGGCCAACCCCAACCACATTCATGGAGCTTCAGAGCTTCTTAGGCCTTGCCAATTTCTATCGCAGGTTCGTGTTGGGATTCTCCCATATTGCATGGGCCCTCAACCAAGTAACCAGGGGTGGTGGTAAGACAAAATTTGTGTGGGGCCTGTCCCAACAACAAGCGTTTGATGATTTGAAGTAGTGTTTGTGCTCAACCCCAATACTTTCATTACCTGACTTGCAACAACCCTTTGAGATTGAGACAGATGCTTCAGACTATGTTGTGGGCAAAATTCTCACTCAGCACGACCACCCCGTGGCCTATCATAGTAAGACACTATCAGATGTTGTCCGTAAGTACCCTACTTACGATAAAGAAATGTACTCCATTGTGCAAGCTTGCCGCTAGTGGAGGCATTACATTCTTGGGAAGGAGATAGTCATCCACACTGATCATAAGCCACTGCAGTTCGTGTAGACAGAAGACAAATTGCAGAATGACCGCCATCAGAAGTGGTCCACATACTTGCAACAGTTCCACCTCAACATCAAGTCTAAAACATGAAGCACCAATCGAGT
The DNA here is from genome assembly GCA_000966675.3 of Picea glauca. Lineage (NCBI taxonomy): Eukaryota > Viridiplantae > Streptophyta > Pinopsida > Pinales > Pinaceae > Picea > Picea glauca. The sequence goes on along the minus strand of JZKD02S1648616.1, from coordinate 77,987 downwards.
CGTTGATTGCCTCAGCCGACCTTCAGTCACGACACTCGCCACGGTGCTAGACTCTTGCGGCCACGAGACCTCCGGATGGCCCCACCTCTATGAGACAGACCTTGACTTTGCCACCACCTACCAAATGTTGGGCACAAACTCAGTTGTCACTAATTTCCATCTTCAGGACAAGTTGTTGTGCCATCTGGGCCATCTCTGCGTTCCATCAAGCAAGCGAGCGAAACTGATTTGGGAAGCCCACCACAGTTGGGTGGTAGGACACTTCAACATCGAAAAGACAGTGGTAGTGCTCCACCAACATTTATACTGGCTGAAACTTTGACATGATGTCAACAAATATATCAAGTCCTGCACTGCCTGCGCTATTGCCAAACTGACCACTAAGAGACAAGGCCTGTACACCCTCTGCTTACTCCTGACAGGCCATGGCAATCTGTTTTCAATGGACTACATGTCGGGCCTTCTGTCCACCAAGCGGGGAGATGACTGTGTTTTTGTGGTTGTTGATCACTTTTCTAAGATGGCGATTATGGCTGCCTGCAAGAAAAGCATCAGAATGGAGGCCATTGCCAAGCTCTTCTATGAATGAGTGTGGGTACATTTTGAAATCCCAAAAACCATTGTCTCAGATCGGGACAGTTGGTTCCTCAACACATTTTGGTCGAGCCTCTGGTCACTGCTGGACACCAAGCTTACCAAATCCACTACCTTCCACCCCCAGACAGATGGCCAAACCGAGGTCGTCAATTAGATGATTGTGCATATCATGCACATGTACAATTCCAAGCACCCCTGCACATGGGATGAGAGTCTTTCCCATGTTCAACATAACTACAACTGAGCCATACATAGCTCAATCGACCACAACCCTTTTTAGGTGGGGTTGGGATTCCAATCATTGGGTCCCATGGATGTTGCACTCCCCCTTGTGACCACCCCAACCGACTCATCACCTGCTCCAAATGAAGTTGACAAAGCCACCCGGTTCATTGAGCGGATCCAACACATTTGCCAATAGGTTCGGAATATTTTACAGAAGTCCAATGCCAAGTACAAGTAGCGGCATGATCAACATCGGGTGCCACATACGTTTCAGGTGGGAAACAAAGTTTGGTTGCACTTGCAGAAAGAATGCCTTACAGGGCCCCATCGAAAGCTTTGCCCACTCCGTTATGGACCTTACACCATCATCAAGGCTGTGGGAGACAATGCTTTTGAACTCAACATTCCCCCTTTCCTTGGCTTGCACCCAATGTTCAACGTGGAGATCCTTCAACCATATTTCCCACCATTATTGGATACCTCAGAGATAGCAAAACAATTGACACCAACAAAGCTCAACCTCGACTACATGCAACATGCATCCAATGATCAGATTGTGGAGACATAGGTCAATGGCACTCACCAGTAGAGGATCCAACTTTATCGAGTTGTCAAAGCAAGACAACTCCTGCACCTAGGCAAGTGGCTCACCCGGGGCCAAATTCAGTAGAAATTTCCTCATCTGATGGGAGAACTCAACGCAATGGAGACTATTGATTCCTAAGGAGCGAGGACTGATCCAGATGGATGTCGATGGCCTCCCACCTATTCCAACTGACTCATTTTGGCAGTTTTTTCAGTTTGACAGTTTTTTTCTAGTTTTCGGGTTCCGAACTTCTGGAGTCGTTTTGAGGCCCTAAACAACGTTTTTAGGGCTCGCCATAGTCCCACCATAAGTTTTAGTTAGAGTGAGACAACAACATGTGTAGTCCTTAGATAGACCTTTCCAACGGGCTATCGTGCGCCTAAAATGAAGATCGTATGCAAAAGTTATGACCTTGGGAAGTTGATGTACTAACTTACCCCAATGGGGTCCACATGACTTTTGACGCTTCATCTTCTAGGGTTTTGACATTTCTGTTTATTGTAAGAAGGCTTGGAGAGCCTCATTGTAACCATAATCTTGTGAATGAGCACAACCGTCAAATCTCTTTTCATAGATAAGCCGCCACCATTCTAGCAAGTTTGCTTTTAGTATACATTTTACAGTTTCAACATATTTTCTTATTGAATAGAAGCCGGTTTTATTGTATCTTTCTTATTGTTCCTTGTGTTTCTGTGTTAAGAATAATAATAATCTATATTCATTTCGTTATGCTCATAAAATCTGGATCACTTAAACACCTTCCTTAAACTCAAATACACTAATTAATTAACACTTTGCCCACTAAAACGGTTTACACTAAGTAACACTCTCCGACTAAAACCGTTTAACCTTTTATCGAGGAAGAGTTTGGGTAACCCTTTATGAAATAGTGTGAGGATGGAGGCGCAATAAAATGGGGAATCAGAAAAACAGTCGTAGATCAAAATCATATCTGTAGTTTGGGTGTGCAAGACAGTGTTTGACGAGAGGGTTTGAAGGGGACAGGCCTTTGCATAAGATTGCGGTTGGAGTGAGCAGCGCACACAACTGTAGCACAGCACGACAATGGAGGAAAATTCATCCGGTGCAGCCTGTTCTCCAGCGGGTGCTGCGGACTCCAAGCACAAGGTGGTGGTCATACTGGGAGCCACGGGGGCGGGAAAGTCGCGTCTTGCCATTGATTTGGCTCAACACTTTCCGGCTGAGATTCTAAATGCCGACTCCATGCAGGTAAGTGATAAATAAGTGAAAATACTGATGGTCGTCAATCAACTCCGGTATGCTCTTTTTTTTTTCATTCATTGTTATTATATTAACTTCACAAGTGTTATTTTACAGGTATATGAAGGTCTGGATATCTTGACCAACAAAGTGCCAGCGGAGGAAAGAAAAGGTGAACTCAAAAACCTCCATGCTCAGTTTGATTTTCAGACGCATGGATATCTTGTTACATTGAAGGTCATTAGTTCAATGACCTCGGAGTCCACATTGTACTACTGTTCCGCACTCAGTTTGTCACCGACACATTCATCGGTGGTCTCGGGGTCTGAACAGTAGCTCGAAACAACAATATTGGTATTCCACTAGCTAATTTTGGGTCTAATCCTGTTAGTCAAATTTATCCACTTTCACATCAACAGTGCTGTTGCAAGGCAAATCCCCAGGTTGATGTGTTTGTGGTCTTTCTCGTTTTGCACGTCAAGTAGATTGTTTTGGTTTGCAGTTAGTTTTCTTGTAAGCAGTTGTTTGCACTGGTATGCAGTGTTGGATTGAATAAGCTACTACATCAGAAACTACTCTATCCCTTTGGGCATATGCATTGTTGAAAGAGTATAATATTTGGGCAATATGGTACAACGCTAAGAAAGACTCTATACTGCTGCATAGGATCGAAGCTAATTCCATGTGCAATGGTGCTCTCCAGCTTAGTGTTCTATTCTAGCAATATACAATCAAATTACTTTACTCTGCACTACTGCTTATTCGTGGAGACAATGCCATGTTTGGAGGTGGTCTCCGGTGCTGCATCTCCTCCATAAGCAAAACCATGCAGGCCCCACTGATTTGTTGGAGACCATTTCAGAAGCCCAAAGCCAATGGGAAGATGATACTGATGATTGTCAACTCAGTTTATGCAGTGCAGCATCTTATCCTACAAACAACACTGCCTAAAGTCCCATGCTATGTAAAAATTTCAAAAAATCTGCCCAATTTGAAATTTTTACCTCACTTCTATGAGACCTGGGATCTACTTCATTGAGTTTTCAGCCTTAGTGCTGAAACTAATTTCTTCAACAACCCTGCAAGAAACTTGGAGTCTGTCTAACACTACTTCTAGCCTAACTCAGGAATGTAGAGACTGCAAATACTTCAAGCATAGATCATTCAGAAACACGCAGGGCAAGATCTATCTCAATACACAGATCTGAAACTTAGTTCGATTACAACAGAAATATAACAGCAACAAGTCAGATACGAAAGTTTCATTAAGCATGCTAAAACAACATAGTATTCAGCCCTGCTGTCCTAATAAATCAATATACTAAAACAACTATGAAACACATGGGAAAAATCAGATCTGCAATCACAAACTTAGGATAACAATGGGACACTTTATATTATCACAATAATGAAGATAAAGTACAATACCTCAGCTCATCCCAAGCTGGTACAACCAGTCTTTGTAGTGCATTTCAAGCAAGGAATTTTCAATGCATCCCAAACCCTAGCTAGGGCACCCACAATCATTGCAAACCCTAACCGACAATACAAAGGCCAAGTGAGGCATCCCCCCAAGCTCTACAAGCCAATCCTTAGAGATTTCAAACAAGCAACATCACACCAACTATCAAACCCTAAGCTCCCCTACTTGCATCACACAAGCTATTAAGGAGATTTACACACTTGCATCTCACTAGCTACACTCCCCTACTTGCATCGCACAAGCTATCAAGGAGATTTACACACTATCATCTCACTAGCTACAATACTCAACATTTTCATCTCACAAGCCAAGGGACTCTAGTGCTAGCATCCCACAAACACTAATCCTTGTTACAAGAGTAATACATGATTTCCAAGATTCTCCAAATAGCTAGCATCACACCAATTATCAATATCTAAGATACAAACTTCAAAGTAGTTGTGTTTAATAGAGATACCCTTCTCCCTTTACATAGAATAAGGTGAGGGAGGCTACAATAAAACATGGACCAAGTCGATAAGCTACCCTAGGCTAAGTCCACAAATAGAGCCCCAAATGGAGCGCTCCTCAAAGCAAGGTGTCCACATCTCACACCAGTGTTTGTCCAACCAAATGAGGTGCACCCTCCTAGCTATGTGTCCACATGCCAAGCACTCCTCCATCAAGATGGTGTGCCCTCCTAGCTAGGTGTCCACATGTCAAGCACTCCTCCATTAAGATGGTGCACCCTCCTAACTAGGTGTTCACATGTCAAGCAGTGCTCCATTAAAATGGTGCACTGTTCAATCAATGACTTCTCCACTCAAGTGTTCGCCCTCAAACTGTGTATAAGTTGGTTGCATGCTTCTAGGACCAAGCGTCCAACCTCCAAGTGTCTAATGTCCTCCTCCAAGGTGGTTACTGTTGATTTTTCAATAAACTAGGTTTAAGCATGAAGTTCATTTCATCTTTAGCTTTTTACTTAAACCATAGACAATTTGCAGCAACCAAGATYACAAGAAGAGACACCATGCACAAGTACACAAGAAGTATCCTGGGAAACCGTTCTCAACAAGGGAAGAAAACCCAACCAATCCTTTGCTATATTCTTCAAGAGAAAGACCTCCACCACCATAAACAACTAGCACACAAAAGGGTGCTTCACAAACCCTAGAAGACTAGTGCCCAAGAGAGGTGCGCACTTTTCCCAAGAACAAGTGTTTGCAGAAATTTCCAAACTCATACTTGTGATATGATTCCTCAATGGGGAATTTACCTTTACTTATATTAGACTGAACCTGTAAACAATAATGTCTATTGACACAACAGGGCCGACCTCAATAACTCATAATATAATTAATAATTACCATATTAATTATCTTTCACTTTATGGTGGGGCCGACCTGTACCCTTTACATCACAAATAGGTTACAGGTAAGTTTGACTCTTGAACAATATAGCAAGGGATCTCTTACACCCACTAGTGCTTAGCCACTAGGGGCACATCCATCTGTGCTTAGCCACAAGGATGTCCACATCTCTATCTCATTGTGTCTCACAGGAGAACCACACTCACTAGAGAACCACACTCACTAGTGCTCAGCCATTAGGATCACGTTCACCTGTGCTCAACCACTAGGATCACGTTCACTTGTGCTCAGCCATAAGCACGCCCAACTCAACAGATCTTCTTTCTCACTGCATTACACAAGAGAATCATCTGGAGTACATCATCTCAACTCTCTGCTCAGAGGAGGCTAATACATTGTTTCATCTTTGTCTCATAACGATGCACCCAACTCATGGGCTTTTCCACACTTTCACCTGTGCTCAGCCACAGGCACGTCCAACTCAACAGATCTTCTTTCTCATTGCGTTACACAGGAGAATCATCTGGAGTATCGTCTCAACTCTCTGCACAGAGGTGGTCAACACAACGTTCCAATTCTGTCTCAGATAGGAACCACATACCCATCTCACGGGCACACCCAACTCATGGGCTCTCTCTCAGGTCGACTCAACCAGTCTGTGTCCTAGAGGATGTCTCACGCAACTGTAATCATCAACACTCCTTCTCAGCTAGGGAGGCATTCTCCATCAGGCCAAGTCTTATACGGGAGTACTCGAACTTCGTCTTGGCTGTAGTCATCAACACTCCCTCTCAGCTAGAGAGGTATTCTTCACCAAGCCAGTTTCTCACGGAAGTACTTGAACTTCGTATTGGCAAGCAGTTTGGTGAAGATGTCTACAATCTGCTCATGTGTAGGAAGGTACTGCACTTGTATTGCTTTCCTCTGCATCATGTCTCTGAAAAACGATATTTTATCTCAACGTGTTTCGATCTATCATGAAACACAGTGTTCTCAAAGAGCTTCACAGAACTCTGGTTATAATCCTAGAATCCATCTCATGATCAAGTAAATCTGTCAGGAGCTTGTGAAGCCACACTGCTTCGCACACTCAATGCTATATACTCTGTTTCTGTGGTACTCAAGGCCACAGAGCTTTGTTTCCTGTTGCACCAAGAAACCATGGCAAACTTCAAGGTAAAAGTAAAACAACAACCGGATGTGCTCTTTCGGTCCACTGTACTTTCTGTCTATTTTGCATATCCCTACAAATTCAAGTCTACACTGGAGGTATATCTCAGGCACATATCCAACTGTGCCTCGTAGATATCTCAATACATGTTTCACTGCTGTCCAGTGAGTCTGTCTCGGCTGACTCATGCATTGGCTAAGTGCATTCATTGCATAACATATATCGAGTCTGGGTTTAACCAGATACATTCGTGATCCAATCAAGCTGTGGAACAATCTCGTCTGAATCATCATCATTCATTTTCTTCAAATCCATCATCATCGGTGTAGGCATGGATTTGCATTTAGTGATACTGAACTTCTTTAATATCTCCACTGTATATTTTCCTTGACTTAGGAAAAATATCATCAGTCTTCTGTCATACTTCTTGTCCCAAGAAGTAGTGCATTATAACCAGATCCTTTATCTCGAAATCAGAAGTCAAAGCTTTCTTGTATCCAACAACACGACTTCCTGAATAAGTCATCAAAATCAGGCTCTCGTCAACAATGTAGTAATATAGGTTTGGATCAACAACACCTTTGCTGAAACCCAAACTCATCAAGAGTCTATCCATCTAATGTAGTTTCCAACTCACGGATGGAAGTGTATTGGGCTTACTGGATCAAGTGTCTCATCATAGACAACTCCCTCTGTTTGTGGGAATCCTCTGGCCACAGATCTCGGTTTGTATTTCTCGACACTTCCATTAGCTGTATGCTTGATTTTATAGATCCACTTGGAGGTCACCATAGACTTCCCTTTTGGTTTCGAAACAATGTCTCATACATCATTCTTTAAGATATACTGGTATTCTTCTGTCATGGCACCTTGCCATCCCTGTTCACCTGTCGCTTCTCCATGACAGAGAGCCTCATAATCAATGAAGTGGCTCATGGCTGAAGGGTAGCTCGAAAATCTCTTTTGCTTTCTCGGGATGTCTCTTGAGTGATTTGTATGTTCCTCTGCTTTCTGCAAAGTTTTATCAAGCCTAGGCAGGCCTTTTATGCCCTACTGCAATATCTCTGGGCATATCAACTGGAGCAACTGGATCGACTGGAATAATGTCTGTCTCCCTCTGAACTGCTGAAAGGGGAGAAGGTATTGTCTCTTCCTTCTTTTCATTTTGTTTGACTCCCTCTGAGTCAAGTAACTTTCTCTGAAGTCTGAAGGATGGATGTCTTCTTTTACTTGTTTACTAGATCTTTTATGTCTTCAGGTGTTTTTCTTGACTAGCATAATAATCAATCAATAAGGTTTGGACTCCTGGATCTGCAGTCATGTTCAATTCTGTATTTGGTTTAGAGGAAGTAATTCTCCTCTCTCTTATCTTCATCCTTTTGAGGTGGGTTTGGATCAATGTCAGCGGTGGAAGCATATTGTCTTCCTTTCTTTTTGGTTGGACAATTTCTTGCATAGTGCCCATATTTGTCACATCTGAAGCACTGAATCTTTGAAACATCTCTTCTCTGATTATGACCCGAGGTTGTTGGAGACTTCTCATCTCTGAATGTTTGTTTGAAGTTTTTTTTGAATCTTCCTCCTTTCTTTGTATGAAGTGCAAGAGCATGGTTTTCATCAGGGGAGTCTTCCACTCCTCTATTTCTAAGTCTAAGTTCTTCTTGAGTACAGTCTGTACACAGACGATCAAAAGTTGGTAACTTTTCTCTTCCACTGATGCTTTGAAGAAAAGGTTTTGGAAGATTGTTGAGAGTAGATAAGACAAGTTCTCTGTCAGACATGATTTCTCCAATGGCACCTAGCTTTTCTTTGATCTCTGGTATCTTCATAAAGAAGGTAGCAACTGTATCACCTTTTGTCATTTTGGTACTTTGAAGCTGGCCCTTTAAGGTAAGGGCTCTGAGGGTGTTGTCACTTTTAAACATATCTTTCAGTGCTTCATACATTTCATAAGCTGTCTTCAGGTTGGTAATACGAGGTAGGAGACAATCTCTTACTGAGTAGATGATTATTTTCCTTGCCTTGACATCTTCTTCCCTTCTTATTTCTTTCTCTTCATTGGTAGCTGTTTCTGGTAAAGTATTTTGTATCACACTCAAAAGATCATCTTCTTCAAGGGTGACCTGAAGCCTTGACTTC
>JZKD02S1648615.1:751767-767600 GCA_000966675.3 Picea glauca | reverse complement strand
GTCGGGATTTGGACGATCGAGAATCCAAGGGGCGTATGCACATTGGCATTGCAAACCCCGAAACCCCAACGAGGCAAGGCTGCTGTCACCAGTAGTGGTCACATTGGCTAGGAGCTATAGCCAGAAGGGCTAGCGCATAAAGGAGCATATCGCAAATCAGGAAATCAGGAATCCCGGGGACAAGGAGTCCATATCCTTCGATATTGCGATAGGGAAAACCCCGATGGGGAGTTTGACTGCGGTCATACGGAGGATGGTCATATGGTGAGACTATAGCTCGGAGGGGCTAGCACGAAAGGTGCATCGGAGAATCGGAGATCGGGAGTTGGAGAGTACAGTGACTCTCGACATCAAGAAGGACAAAACCCCGAACCCCGATAGAGAGTCTTTATCGGGGATAACCACAGTCAAGTGCTGAACGCCATGAGGGTGAGCGAAAGGACCTGTGGATTGGGATTTTCACAGTGATTCCAACAGGAATCAAAGGAGCCGCTTTGGCTCGAAGAAAGGAGATTTTGATCGATCCTGAGAGCAGGAGAGCGCGACGGGTGTGGTCGCGAGTTTCTTACTGCGTCAAGTCACAGTAATTTTTTCTATCTAGAGGTAACAGTTTAGCAGATAGAGATGTGCTACACCACACTAGTTGTACAAAAGGATGCTACCTGATTTGCCACAAACCTTAAAATGTATGGTCATGGATTACTGCCAAGTACAATACTCTCTTTGTTGCCCCTCTTCATTAGAAAGGGGTCCTTTTTGGGTACAAGTGGGATGATCCAACATGCATAGACTGACATTTTTAAGAAGCAGTAGCCAAAGCAGATATGCTAACTCTCCACTTATATAAAGAGTGGGTACTTGTATCACCATCCCCTTTGGTTCCATTATGTATCATTCTTATGTATATTTATTGTTCTCTACTGAAAAATTATTTACATATATAAATATATAATATATATACAGATCACTTTTCATCAGCATTGCCCTTTTTAGGGGTTCTATAGAAGCCCTAACTTACTCTTGAATTAATTGCAAAATCAAGCTCTTTCGCTATGCTGAGTTGGAGTATCTTTAACACATCAAAAATCTCGTTGCATTTCTCACAATGTGGTACTCCCTTCCCAAATTCTACTCATTTTCATCATTCTTTAACCCATCTTTCCCTTAAACAGAATGTATAAGTGTTGTAACCACCTCCCTTCGATATATAAAATTAGTTGAATCATGGTCTCAATCTCTTCCAAAGATCTTTCTGATTTTTAAAATTCAGTTATTCAAATTCCACAAGTTATTCAAATTCCACAAGTTATTCAAATTAAGTCTCAAGATGAGGCTCTTAAGGGAACAGAAAAGATGTTGTATAAACTGGAGAAAGAGGTGTCAACTGTGACCTGGAAGCAATTAAGGGCAACAATGACATTAAGGAGAAATTCTTAGAGCATACAAGCAAATTAGTGTTTTACAATAGCTTCAGTGAAGGCTGGTGGAGAATCTGAAGATTATTAGGAAAAAGAAAAGGTGACCTCCTGGCAGACTGCCATGTCTTTCTGACTTCATAATAATTTTAAATGTAGCTTCTCAGCAGCAATATTAGTGCTGTTCTTGAATGAATTTGATGCCCTGTAAACCTATCCAGTTATATGCTTTTTGTTCCGAGTTTGTAAAACTGTCTGGCTGCCTTTCTTCCAAAAAGATATAAAAACTATCCAATGAATATTCTACAATTTCAAATATAAGGTAGTAGAAAATAGTAAACATCGTAACGTTTGCCAAAATAGTATTCTAGAATATCTAACGAATTTGACTAACAATTTCCCGAAAAAAACAGAAGTTTATTGAAAACAATTTTCTAATACTTTATAATTATGCTTGTAAAAAACGCAAACACAATGGAAACCTCTATAAAACCCTACAACAGAAAATTCATAAAATTTTCTAATATTAAATCTATTCAAGTAAAGTAGTAGCTTTGGATTTACCGTGTGCATTCCTTCAGGCATTAAGATATGGTTTGAGATGGAAGTTACAGTAACCTATGTTCAGCAACACGCATGGGATTAAAAATTATTAATACATCATAAAACATACTTCCTGCAGAGTAAGGCATATGGAAGATATGTTCCCGCAAGGCAATCATTCGACTAGAAGACTTGTACATAGAGACATTCATACACCAAAGAGACACAAAAAATGAGATATCTAGAAGCCAATACCTAAATGAATTTCTAATAGATCATTCAATCATCAATGATATGGTCATTCCTCTTCAATTGGTCCAAAAGTATACAACTAGCTAGAAATGCCAAGACTAGGAGGTTACACAGTCATCAAAACAGAGGGTTCAACTTTAATGTCCTTGCATAGTGCCAAAGTGTTCACTCGAGCCATTTACTTTTAATACGCAAGCAAAGATTTAGTGGACTTCAAGTAGCTTCTTTGGAGAGAAGTATCAATGAAACTTTGAGAGACAGACAAAGGCCAGTGTCAAATGGTGGCCGACTGACAGGTACATATATTTGTGACTGTGGAGTACAATCGTTGCCCCTCTTCATCAAAAAGGGATCCTTTTGGGGATAAATGGATAATCTGCCTGGCCCTAAACATGCAGCCAGGCATGGCTCTAAACAAGCTAATGTGGTCGACCGTGATGTTCGTACGATCTTATATTGGTTATTGTAGCGGTACTAGCAATCTACAGGAGTAGCGAGATACGGCATGGTATCAGTAGAGAGGAGAAGGAACAAACTATTGATTATTCTGGAAGTCATTTTACAAAAAGATTGATGATTCTATGGACTGTGTGAGATGAGACTGACGAAGATTTCTATCTTACAAAGAAGATAGTGTGAAGCAACCTTTCATCAGACTACTAATCCAGTCCATTCGGAAGAATGAACAACTTCTGGTTCGGAGTTGCCTATCCATGCTTACATCCACACGTATGTAGGGAGTGTAGGGAGAGGGTACACCTGTGCAACCAGCCTTTGGTTGATGTATCATTCTTGATGCACTTAAACTAAATAACATTATTGAATCAAATGTGCTGAACAAGTATGGTTGCAGAAGCAGTGGGATGAACATGAATGATGAAACTATCAAAAAACGTAGTAGAAACGACTAGGAAGCCACCTATAAAAAAAATAATAATACTCTAACGGCATACTTTCTTACTCTTGCTCTTGAAGGATGCACAAACAAAAACCCCCCTCACTTGTACCAGAAAAATATATAATGGAACACAGACACATACAAATGTATTGAATCCGGAATAATGCTATCACCGACATAAACCCAACCAGATTTAGCTAACCCAAATTGCTCTCATGCTAATCCTTATTAACTACTAAAATAACCTAGCTAGTCTGAACCCTCGCAGTGCCAGAGACCCAATGAGAACCGATCCTGACCCTGACCCTGATCCTGACACGGACATTAAAAAAACCTGTGCTTTTCCATTATCAAAATCACCCTTCTTGTAGGGAATATAATCAAAACAGAAAATGTAAATAATAAGTCCGAATGATTACGAACCATTTGAAGCTGGCCGTATAATCTATGGTTCTGGAGGCACTGTAACAACCCTTTTTAACAGTTCAACCACTTCAACAGATAAAACTTCAAAGAGAAGCATAAATGAAGTGTGATTGTCGAAGGAATCATGTAATAAAACATCACAGCCAAACCATTGAAAAAGAGACAAACCTCGGTTAAAAACCCTAGGTCGCCATTATTGGCCTTCTTTCCATATCCCGGAGGCGGAAACGGGAGGCAGCGAGACATTTGAATTGTATAGTTTTGTATTAAATGGTATGCGAGCAAAATCAACCTCCTTCGAAAACCACTGAGACTCCTCTTGGATCGTGTTACCGCATCTCTCAAGAGGGCTGCTGCACAGGAGAGTCTTTAGAAGGAAGAATGAATTTGAACTGCTCAGAAGGAAAAATCAAGGGTGGTTTTGAATATCACGATGGGAGATGTTTTTGCTGGTTTTGTTTACTTCAATGCCCGATGTCAAAACTCTCCAGGGCTTAAATGGTTTGAAAACGCAAACCCAAATCCCTGCTTCTCAATGGTAAGCTCATCTGCAGCAGCAGATCGTCAATCTAAAAAATATTCGGTTGAGCTATTCATAAAACACCATAAAACTGCCCGAAAATCTTTTATACTCTTGAAATTCAAAGCATCTTGCCTCTCTATGCAAGAGGGTATGGATTAGCTCACTATGTGATATAAGGGTTTGATATATGTATGGTTTGAGTTACACCCAATTGTGCTTTCTGCAAATTCTCGGCCGACCTATGAACAAAATTGATAAATCCCGCTCAATATTCCAGTAAAGGGCTTCCGATCCTTCAGAATTATAGCGTGAAAACGACCCAATGCGAAAGCGAGGAACACAAAACCTATATTCTCAACAGGCCGACTTTTGAAACATTTAACGGCGATTCAATCCACCACGCGTAAATATTCAGCCAGATGCGAGTAAAGAGATGAATGGGAGGTGAAATGGAGGTTTCAAAGCAGAGGAATTTGTGGAAATGAACTCCTCCTGCTTCCGCCTCAACAAGAATCCTCCCCTTCTCTTCGACTGATTCCTGATCTGTGTCTTTCTGAATTTATATGGGCTCGATGAAGGGATTTAGGTTTATTCTTAGTAAAAAATCTATATTAATCGCCTATGATTATAGTGTGCATGTCGAGTGCTTTTGCATGGTGTGGAATCTATCCTCGGGGACTCGTGGCACTATAGTTTGCCAAAAAAACATTTAAATATTTGGCGATGGTTGGATGCTTATGCCCACGCTTAAGATTTTATATTGCTCCATGGCCATCGCTACTTTCTAATTCATTTTTATAATTTTTTCACCTTCACTCCACATGGCTTCTAGTTTCTTGACCGACATAAAAAAGCGAGGAGAAAATATGCCCATTGGTCCCCATGGAATCGAAGGAAGAAAAAGCAAGAGGAATGGTAAAGAAAAAACAAGTGAAATGGTATAAAAATAACTATTACGTAGAGTAAGCATGAATGTTGACCAAAATTCTACCATAACAATATATTGTTTTAAAAATAGTTAGTATGTAATATAGTGATATTGTTTTAAAAACAGTTTGTAATATAGTGGTGAGTATGGTGACTGGTTTTTTTGTTTTTTAAATTCAATGGTTATGACTTAGTAAGGATTTAGATTTTTTTGTGACATATTTGTGAGGGGTTTGGTTTACTTATGGAGTAAGTATTTTTTTAGTCTTATGATAAGAGGAGATTTGAACTTGGGTGGGGAGAGTGCAAGACCTACCCCCTAACCATCATGTGAAACCACCTCAACCTCGTGACCGATTGAACATATAATTAAAGTTTTATTCATATATTGTTTTTGTTACAAGGCAATCTCTCTACACGAGCAAAGTTTTGCATGAAACTTTGTTATACATAAGTTTCATTGCCATATTGTAAATTAACATGTGTTATAGTGTTGTAGTGTTATTGCTCAACGATTTGAATGGTAACGTCTACGGAGGTATACATACCCTACCCCCTATGTTTTGAACTTATGACTTCTTAGGATAAAACACATGTTCTTAATCATTAAACCTACTCATAATATTTACATGTAATGACCAATACATGGACACAATGAGATCTCAATTAAACTCAATTCCCATTAAATTTTACAAACTATTAGAATGAATTTATATTTATATAAATACCACATCAAACTAAAAGTAACATTTAACATTAAGTATAACATAGTTTGTGCTTATGTATAATTGTAAATTATACTTTATTTAATTAAACTACTTGCAATATAGTGCCCAAAAAATTTTAAAATAAAAAAGAAATTGTGTGAAAAATGATGAAATGAAGTATTTACACAATTTCTTGAATTGGACAATGACAACCGAGTCCATGGGAAATTGTGTCAAAAAATGATGAAATGAAGTATTTACACAATTTCTTGAATTGGACAATGGCAACGGTGTCCATGAAGGTCCACGAAGGATTTCACAAGTGAAAGAATGGTGGATGAGTATTTGTGATTAAGGCTTAAAAGATCAAATCTCGTTATTATTGCTTTCTTTCTATGAACATTGCTTTTTTTCTATATTATTTCTTTATTATTGATGATTTTTTTAATTATTTTTCTTATGTGGAGTGAATGAGTGAAGGACGATGAAGAGTTAGAGTGGGCGATGGTGAAATAATTTGAGGCAACTTGGATGAGGAATGGATGACATGAAAGGGATTCATCTTTTTCTCCCAAAAGCCACTTGGTTGTAAGAGAATGGATTATTGTCAAAAATATGGCTTGGTTGTAAAACAATGGATTATTGTCAAAAATATGGCAATTAAAAAGTTACAAATCTCACATCAAGTATATAAAATAGGCATGTTTATGCAACTCTCTAATGTTATGCAAGATTTAATGGAGCAATTATCTAATGAAAGGCATGGTCATGGATAAGGAGGTGTTGGTCTTTGCATATAAAATAGGCATGTTTATGCAACTCTCTAATGTCATGCAAGATTTAATGGAGCAATTATCTAATGAAAGGCATGGTCATGGATAAGGAGGTGTTGGTCTTTGCATGGGAGATGATGGATGAGGAAAAGCAAGAGAAGTTAACACATAGTAGGTAATGAATTATTGAGTTAATTAGCATATACAAGGGAATGAGTATTTCATCAATCCTCCATCTCCTTCTCAAGCTATTGAAGGCCCCTTATAAGTATTTCATCAAGTCAACTCCCTAGTCTTGCTTATACATATTGAGTCAATTAGCATATAAAAGGCAATGAGTCTTTCATCAACCCTCCATCTCCTTCTCAAGCTATTGAAGGCCCCTTGTAAGTATTTCATCAAGTCAACCCCCTAGTCTCACTTATGTAGATCTTGTCATCAACCCTCCATCTCCTTCTCAAGCTATTGAAGGCCCCTTATAAGTATTTCATCAAGTCAACCCCCTAGTCTTGCTTATGCATATTGAGTCAATTAGCATACATAAGGCAATGAGTCTTTCATTGCCCTCCATCTCCTTCTTAAGCTATTGAAGGCCCCTTATAAGTATTTCGTCAAGTCAACCCCCTAGTCTTGCTTATGCAAATCTTGTCATCAACCCTCCATCTCCTTCTCAAGCTATTGAAGGCCCCTTATAAGTATTTCATCAAGTCAACCCCCTAGGCTCACTTATGCAGATCTTGTCATCAACCCTCCATCTCCTTCTCAAGCTATTGAAGGCCCCTTATAAGTATTTCATCAAGTCAACCCCCTAGTCTCACTTATGCAGATCTTGTCTAGCCTATATTGTATTGAATGACTAGGAGGAAAAGGTCAAGCTTTGATTGTGAACCGACTAGGAGGAAAAGGTCAAGCTTTGATTGTGAACCATTAATGATTTTTGTATGACAATTTTAAGAGAGTGACATTTTTTTAGAGATACCATATTCCTAAGACACCTTCAACATAATTAAGACTTTTTTTAACTTTTTGTTTTTTATTAGTAAACCAATCATTTGCCTCCATCAAGAGAAGTGAGGTGCACCTTATATTCCAATATGGATAAGATGTGTGTGATGTTGCCAATGTTATATATCCCATTGAAAAAAGCATTGACAAACTACAAAATTGAAAAAAACATTGACAAACTACAAAAATGTGTGTAATATGTGTGTTTGTATTATCCCCAAGGGTTAGCTCAATATGCTTTTAGATGACAATTTGTGTTTGTAATATGTTTTTGAGTGCTTTTGTGTTTAGCACATAAAATTGTGAATAGTCAATTATTTTTAGATGACAAGTTTAAGAGAATGACATTTTTTAGAGATATTATATCCCTAATTGCATGCCTTCAACATAATTAAAAGTATAGACTTTTTTGAAAACTTTTAGTTTTTTCTTAGTAACCCCACCGTTTACCTACATAGTATATAAGCCCCCTTCACCCTAAAATTCATACCTTAGTCATCTTCACGGGTTTTTCACTCAATGAACCTCTGACATAGCACGTGTATTAATGGGATATTAAGGAATACCCCTAATTCCACTAGATATTGATAAATATCTCTCATAATCTTTTTGTTAAACCCCCTCCCAATACATCTTCCAAATAGAAAAAAAATGTTATTTTACTATATACCCCTATTCTATACTCCCAATAGTGATAAAACCATCAATTTTCATTATTTTAAACTCTTATTTATGAATGAACATAATAAGATATTGGTCAACAAGGTGAATTCTCTGTGGTTCCCTTATAGTGCCATTTGGTATTCTAAATCTTATTAATACTCAAAAGTTCTATTATGTCATGTAATTATACGTTTACTTTTGTAATGTTATCAATGTATATCTTATGCTTTTACACCACGAGAATTGTGGTGCACTTTACCCCAGTGTGGATGAGATGTATAACACATACAATGTTAATTATATCAAATTGAAGAAATGTTGAAGTCAATAACATTAGAAAAAAAAACCTCTAATTACCAAAATTTGTGTGCACACATATACATAATAATTTATAAAAATGTAATGTGCATATTATCGCCAACAATTAGCTCAATCAATAATAGATGCTCTTGTGCAAAAGTTCATGGAAGTCTCAACATCAAGCCCCATTGAGTCTCTTAGGGTTACCTGTGAAAAGCATAGATTTAGATAAAGTACATTGGCATAACTGGACATCTCAAAAGGTTCCAATGTGAATTGTCCAAGGACTCTTGCATGTATGTACTAGCCTTGGGAGTTCTCCATGCTTTCCTCATAAAGGGAGATACGCTAGAAAATTGCTATAGCTTTTGGGTATATCAACAACCTCTTCTAGACCTATTGTCCAAGGCTAAAAACTCCTTTATAAAAAAGATCTCCAAGGGTTAGCTCAATTGGCAAAGCTCTTATATGAAAAATCACAAAGGTCTTAAAATTAAATCTCATTGAGTCCTTTGGGATTACCTATGAAAGGCACAAGGTTGGGTTAGGCACACCAACTCTTATGGACATTTGGAAAGGCTCCAATGTAAACTACCTAGGGACTCATGCATGTCTAGAATAACCTTGAGAGTTATCCCTACTTTCCTTAAAGGGGGGGATAGCATAGAAGATTGTTGTGACTTTCAGTATATGAAGTAACCTCTTCTAGACCTATTGTCCAAAGTTGAAAACACCTTTATAAAGAGGCCGAAAGGGGTTGGATCCATTAGTGAGTAATGATTTTTCACTAATAAGCAAGGTTCAATTCTGGTGACGGATTTTTCAAGGGCCATAGATTCAACTTGAAGTAGTGGTTAAACATGTTGATGCACCAAAGAGATTATTATATTAAATGGTCCCTTGACCCAATCACACATAAGTGAATCAAAGCCCAACACCATGTACTTCAATTTTTTAAATCCCAAAGGGTTAACTCAACAAGTTGTCGCTAATGTTGATAAGCATTTGGCTAGTTCAAATCTCCATGGGTGTAACCCACTAATCTACATCAACATGTTTACTAGGAACGCCATCCACAAGTTTGCAGAAGCATCCCTTATTTTCTCACAAGGTTTTCCTTGAAATCTTTCTCTATGTGGTGAGCACTTGAGTGTTACATATGTATATACACATATACATACAAACAATAACTTCAATGAAGGCTGCTGGAGAATCTGAAGATTAGAAAAGTTGTCATCCTAGTAGACTGCCAAGTTTTTCTGACATCATAATAATAAATGTAGCTTTTCAGCGGCACTATGAGTGCTGCTCTTGAATGAATTTGATGCCCTGTAAAACCGATCCAGTTATATGCTTTTTGTTCTGAGCTTGTAAAACTGTCTGGTTGCCTTTCATTCAATACATACTTTGTAAAAACTAATAGACTACCTTTCTTCCGAAAAGATATGGAAACTATCTAATGAATATTCTACAATTTCAAAAATGAGCTTGTAGAAAATAGTAAACATCCTAACGTTTGACAAAATAATATCTAACAAATCTGCCTAACAATTTCCAAAAATAACCAGAAGTTTATTAAAAACAGCTTTCTGATCCTTTATAATTATGCCTGTAAAAAACGCAGCCACAATGGAAACCTCTAAAAACCCTACAACAAATTTCATAAAATTTTATAATATTAGGTCTATCAAAAAAATCAGTAGCTTTGGATTTACCGTGTGCATTCCTGGGTAGCACTCCTTTAGGCATTACGATATGGTTCGAAGTTACAGTAAGCTATATTGAGCAATAAGCATGGGATTCAACATTACTAATACACCATAAAACATACTTCCTGTAGAGTAAGGCATATGGCAGATATGTTCCCGCAAGGGAATCATTCAACTAGAAGACATATACATACAGACAGTCATACACTAAAGAGACACAAAAAGTGAGATATCTAGAAGCCAATCCCTAAACTAATTTCTAATAGATCACTCTATCATCAAAGACATGATCATTCCTCTTCAAATGGTCCAAAAGTTTACATCTAGCTAGAAATGCCAAGACTGGGAGGTTAAACAGATATCAAAGTAGTGGGTTCAACTTTAATGTCCTTGCACAGTGCCAAAATATTTCAACTTTAATGTCCTTGCACAGTGCCAAAATATTCACTTGAGCCATTTACTCCTAATACGCAAGCAAAGATTTACTGGACTTCAAGTAGCTTCTTTGGAGAGAAGTATCAATAAAAGTTAGAGAAAAACAAAGCCCAGTGCCAAATGGTGGCCAACTGACACGTACATATTTTGTGATTGTGAAATCCAATTGTTGCCCCTCTTCATCCAAAAGGGGTCCTTTTGGGGATAAATGGATAATCCAATGGACTGTGAGATGAGACTGGGGATAAATGGATAATCCAATGGACTGTGAGATGAGACTGACAAGGATTTCTTTCTTACAAAGAAGATACTGTGAAGCATTCTTTCATCAGACTACTAATCCACTCCATTCGGGAGAATGAACAACTTTTGGTTCGGAGTTGCCTATCCATGCTTACCTCCACACTTATGTAGGGAGAGGGTACACCTGTGCAACCAGCCTTTGGTTGATGTATCATTCTTGATGCACTTAAACTAAATAACATTCTTGAACCAACTGTGCTGAACAAGCATGGTTGCAGAAGCAGTGGAATGAACATGAAACTATCAAAAAACGTTTTAGAAACAACTAGGAAGCCACCTATAAAAAAAATACTCTGACGACATACTCTCCTATTCTTTCTCTTAAAGGATGCACAGACAAAACAAAACCACCCTTTACTTGTACCAGAAATATATATACTGGAGCACAGACACATACAAATGTATTGAAACCGGAATAATGCTATCAGCGATATAAACCCGACTAGAACTAGCTAACCCACATTTTGTGATTGTGAAATCCACTTGTTGCCCCTCCTCCTCATCCAAAAGGGGTCCTTTTGGGGATAAATGGATAATCCAATGGACTGTGAGATGAGACTGGGGATAAATGGATAATCCAATGGACTGTAAGATGAGACTGACTAGGATTTCTTTCTTACAAAGAAGATACTGTGAAGCTTTCTTTCATCATACTACTAATCCAGTCCATTCGGGAGAATGAACAACTTTTGGTTCGGAGTTGCCTATCCATGCTTACCTCCACACTTATGTAGGGAGAGGGTACACCGGTGCAACCAGCCATTGGTTGATGTATCATTCTTAATGCACTTAAACTAAATAACATTCTTGAACCAACTGTGCTGAACAAGCATGGTTGCAGAAGCGGTGGAATGAACATGAAACTATCAAAAAACGTCGTAGAAACAACTAGGAAGCCACCTATAAAAAAATACTCTGACGACACTCTCCTATTCTTTCTCTTAAAGGATGCACAGAAAAAACAAAACCACCCTTACTTGTACCAGAAAAATATATAATGGAGCACAGACACATACAAATGTATTGAAACCGGAATAATGCTATCAGCAACATAAACCCAACGAGAGCTAGCTAACCCACATTTTGTGATTGTGAAATCCAATTGTTGCCACTCTTCATCCAAAAGGGGTCCTTTTGGGGATAAATGGATAATCCAATGGACTGTGAGATGAGACTGGGGATAAATGGATAAACCAATGGACTGTGAGATGAGACTGACAAGGATTTCTTTCTTACAAAGAAGATACTGTGAAGCATTCTTTCATCAGACTACTAATCCACTCCATTCGGAAGAATGAACAACTTTTGGTTCGGTGTTGCCTATCCATGCTTACCTCCACACTTATGTAGGGAGAGGGTACACCTGTGCAACCAGCCTTTGGCTGATATATCATTCTCGATGCACTTAAACTAAATAACATTCTTAACCAACTGTGCTGAGCAAGCATTGTTGCAGAAGCTGTGGAATGAACATGAAACTATCAAAAAACGTCGTAGAAACAACTAGGAAGCCACCTATAAGAAAAATACTCGGACGACACTCTCCTATTCTTTCTCTTAAAGGATGCACAGACAAAACAAAACACCCCATACTTGTACCAGAAAAATATATAATGGAGCACAGACACATACAAATGTATTGAAACCGTAATAATGCTATCAGCGACATAAACCCGACGAGAGCTGGCTAACCCACATTGCTCTCATGATGACCCATATTAACTAAAATAACCTAGCTAGTCTGAACCCCCGCAGTGCCAGAGACCTAATGAGAACCGATCCTGATCCTGATCCTGAACCTGACCCTGATCCTGACACTGAAATTAAAAAAAACAATGCTCTTCCATTATCAAAAATCACCCTACTTGTTGGCAATATAATCAAAACAGAAAATGCAAATAACAAGTAAGTCCGAATGATTACGAACCATTTGAAGTTGGCCATATAATATCTATGGTTCTGAAGGCACTGTAACAACCCTTTTTACCGGTTCAACCACTTCGACAAATAAAACTTCAAAGATAAGCATAAGTGAAGTGTGATTGTCGAAGGAATCATGCAAAAAAACACCACAGCCAAGGCATTGAAAAAGAGACAAACCTTGGTTAAAAACCCTAGGTCGCCATTATTGGCCTTCTTTTCATATCCCGGAGGCGGAAACGGGAGCCAGCGAGACATTTGAAATGTATTGTATTGTATTGTATTAAATTGTTTGAGAACGCAAACCCAAATCCCTGCCTCCCAATTGTATGCTTATCTGCTGCAGCAATTCATCAATCTAAAAAAATATTCAGTTGAGCTATTCATAAAACACCATAAAACTGCCCAAAAATCTTGTATACTCCTGAAATTGAAAGAATCTTGCTTCTCTATGCAAGAGGGTAGGGTTAGCTCACTATGTGATAAAAGGGTTTGATATATGTATGGTTTGAGTAACACCCAATGGCCGCTTTCTGGAAATTCTGGGCCGACCTATGAACAAAATTGATAAATCCCGCTCAAAATTCCATGGAAGGGCTCCGATCCTTCAGATTTATAGCGCAAGGACGACCCAATGAGTAAGCGAGGAACACAAAACCTATATACTCTACACACAGGCCGACTTTTGAAACATTTAACGGCGATTCAATCCACCAAGCGTAAATATTCAGCTAGATGCGAGTAAAGAGGCGAATGGGAGGTGAAATGTAGGTTGCAAAGCAAAGGAATTTGTGGAATTGAGCTCCTGCTGCTTCCGCCTCAAAAATGAATTCTCGCCCTTCTCTTCGACTGATTCTTGAATTGTGTCTTTCTGAATTTATAGGGGCTCGATCAAGGGATTTTAGGTTAATTCTTAATAAAAATCTATATTAGTCGGCTATGGTTATAGTGTGCATGTCGAGTGCTTTTGCATGGTGTGGAATCTATCCGGCGGGGTCGTGGCACTATAGTTTGCCAAAAAAATATTTAAATATTAGGCGATGGTTGGGTGCTTATGCCCACGCTTAAGGAAAAGCAAAGAGAAATGGTAGTGAATGAATGAACGAACGATTTTAATGACGTCCAAGATTAATAGTTTACAACAGTTTACTGCACTAAGAAGAGAATAACAACTCTAACTTATTGTCACATTTTTTTTTCAATGTCAGCGAATTTTTATTAGAAGATTAGTAATCTAGTTGATTTTATCCATGTCAAATAGTTGGTGCATGTTGTTGATTTTTAAGTTGTTTTCATACTCAGTGCAGATATCTTTGTAGGTTGCACATTCCATGACAAAGTGTCACTCAGTTTCCACCACACCCTTATTGCAAAATATGCAAGTTATATTCTCACAAACTTCCTTGGGTACCCTCCACCTATCGGTCTCACATCTAAAATGATGTGAACCCTTCCTCAACTGTGCAATTAACAATCTTGCTTTTCCTTTAATAGTTGCCCCTACATATGTTTTCTTGCTATGATCACAATTTGGATTAAATTCCTTGATGTAGTATTTTTTTTACGTCCAATGTGATTGGTCCACATGGAAGTCCTAAATTTTTCATCCACGAATTTTTTTATTTCTTCATTGGTGTTAGGACATTCATGCAGCTTGATATTCCACTTACTCAACCACTTTTTATTTTGGTTCATCCAAGTTTTCTTGCTACGGTCTAACTCCTCCATAGCTAACTTGGGCTAGCGTTGGTTATCCGTGTTCTGATTTTAGCTCTAACCTTCACCACATACCTTGCTAGATGGACACCCTCTCCATCCATCCTGTTGAACCAGGCTTCCAACTTATCAATGTATAAACCAAACAAAGTGGGAGATAGAGGGCATCCTTGTTTAACGCCAATATCACTACCAAAACATTCATACATTCCTTCACTTGTTCTGATTTTAGCTCTAACCTTCTCATAAAACCTGTGAATTGTCACTCTATATCCATCTGGGATACCCAACTCTCCCATTATGTTTCATAGTTTGTCTCTAGACATTGTGTCGAAGGCTTTCTTAAAGTCCACAAAACAACAATAGGTTGTCTCACCTTGTTTGTCCAAGATTTTCTCTATCAAATGTCAAAGTGTGACACAATGATCAATGGTGGAATGCCTAGATCTAAAACCTGTCTGCCCTTTTGCCCTTTTTCCCTCATTTTCTGCCCAACTGCTCATTCTTCGCTCTATCATGCTCCCAAAAAGATTTCCCATGAGGGGATTGACCATAATAGTGAGGTAGTTGGAAGGGTTATTGATATCTTTGTTCTTAAAGAGAGGAATGACCACATTAGTGGTCCATTCTCCCAGAAATCCATCTTGGATGACCCCATTGAAAATTCATTTCATGTGAGGTGCAAGGAGCTCAACCCCCCACTTAAAAAAATTCAACTTGAAGCTCGTCTATGTCCTCCGCTTTGTCGCTTGCTAACTTCTTTATTCCTTGCTTGATATTGTTAAATTTGACAGCATCGACAGACATTCTCCAATGAGAGGCCATATGGGCCACCCTGAGGCTAGCCAGGGAGATTTGGAGAATCAACCAGTCTTGTGAGGTATTGACAAAAGCTAGGGGGAATGTACAACCTCTGTGAATCAAACCAAAAGTCAAGATGAACGACATGCTATGTAAGTCTAATGCAAAAGTCAGGGGGAACATACAACCTTTGTGAGCCTAGTCAAGCCTTGTGAGCCGTGAGAAAAAGTCAAGGCATCTAGCAAAATTTAGGTTGAATATAAAATTCATATTAGCTAGAAACAAACGATATTCCTAATATTGCAAATGATATAAATGTATTGATCTAGTGCGTTGGCACATGTAACATTATCCACCATAAAGAGAATTTTGAATTTCCTTGTAAAGAGTCGAGTTGTAATTGAAGTCTCAAGTCTAGTTCTATTTTCGAACTAAAGTGTAATGTTGAGTTGTAACTGAAGTCTTAAGTCTAGTTCTATTTTCGAACTAAAGTGTAATGTTGAGTTGCAACTGAAGT
>JZKD02S1648615.1:735156-751757 GCA_000966675.3 Picea glauca | reverse complement strand
CTATGTGTTAACTTCTCTTGCTTTTCCTCATCCATCATCTCCCATGCAAAGACCAACACCTCCTTATCCATGACCATGCCTTTCATTAGATAATTGCTCCATTAAATCTTGCATGGCATTAGAGAGTTGCATAAACATGCCTATTTTATATGCAAAGACCAACACCTCCTTTATTTTATATGCAAAGACCAACACCTCCTTATCCATGACCATGCCTTTCATTAGATAATTGCTCCATTAAATCTTGCATAACATTAGAGAGTTGCATAAACATGCCTATTTTATATACTTGATGTGAGATTTGTAACTTTTTAATTGCCATATTTTTGACAATAATCCATTGTTTTACAACCAAGCCATATTTTTGACAATAATCCATTCTCTTACAACCAAGTGGCTTTTGGGAGAAAAAGATGAATCCCTTTCATGTCATCCATTCCTCATCCAAGTTGCCTCAAATTATTTCACCATCGCCCACTCTAACTCTTCATCGTCCTTCACTCATTCACTCCACATAAGAAAAATAATTAAAAAAATCATCAATAATAAAGAAATAATATAGAAAAAAAGCAATGTTCATAGAAAGAAAGCAATAATAACGAGATTTGATCTTTTAAGCCTTAATCACAAATACTCATCCACCATTCTTTCACTTGTGAAATCCTTCGTGGACCTTCATGGACACCGTTGCCATTGTCCAATTCAAGAAATTGTGTAAATACTTCATTTCATCATTTTTTGACACAATTTCCCATGGACTCGGTTGTCATTGTCCAATTCAAGAAATTGTGTAAATACTTCATTTCATCATTTTTCACACAATTTCTTTTTTATTTTAAAATTCTTTGGGCACTATATTGTAAGTAGTTTAATTAAATAAAGTATAATTTACAATTATACATAAGCACAAACTATGTTATACTTAATGCTAAAATGTTATTTTTAGTTTGATGTGGTATTTATATAAATATAAATTCATTCTAATAGTTTGTAAAATTTAATGGGAATCGAGTTTAATTGAGATCTCATTGTGTCCATGCATTGGTTATTACATGTAAATATTATGAGTAGGTTTAATGATTAAGAACATGTGTTTTATCCTAAGAAGTCACAAGTTCAAAACATAGGGGGTAGGGTATGTATACCTCCGTAGACGTGACCATTCAAATCGTTGAGCAATAACACTATAACACTATAACACATGTTAATTTACAATATGGCAATGAAACTTATGTATAACAAAGTTTCATGCAAAACTTTGCTAGTGTAGAGAGATTGCCTTGTAACAAAAACAATATATGAATAAAACTTTAATTATATGTTCAATCGGTCACGAGGTTGAGGTGGTTTCACATGATGGTTAGGAGGTAGGTCTTGCACTCTCCCCACCCAAGTTCAAATCTCCTCTTATCATAAGACTAAAAAAAATACGTACTCCATAAGTAAAACCAAACCCCTCACAAATATGTCACAAAAAAATCTAAATCCTTACTAAGTCATAACCATTGAATTTAAAAAACAAAAAAACCAGTCACCATACTCACCACTATATTACAAACTGTTTTTAAAACAATACCACTATATTACATACTAACTATTTTTAAAACAATATATTGTTATGGTAGAATTTTGGTCAACATTCATGCTTACTCTACGTACTAGTTATTTTTATACCATTTCACTTGTTTTTTCTTTACCATTCCTCTTGCTTTTTCTTCCTTCGATTCCATGGGGACCAGTGGGCATATTTTCTCCTCGCTTTTTTATGTCGGTCAAGAAACTAGAAGCCATGTGGAGTGAAGGTGAAAAAATTATAAAAATGAATTAGAAAGTAGCGATGGCCATGGANCAAATATGTCACAAAAAAATCTAAATCCTTACTAAGTCATAACCATTGAATTTAAAAAACAAAAAAACCAGTCACCATACTCACCACTATATTACAAACTGTTTTTAAAACAATATCACTATATTACATACTAACTATTTTTAAAACAATATATTGTTATGGTAGAATTTTGGTCAACATTCATGCTTACTCTACGTAATAGTTATTTTTATACCATTTCACTTGTTTTTTCTTTACCATTCCTCTTGCTTTTTCTTCCTTCGATTCCATGGGGACCAATGGGCATATTTTCTCCTCGCTTTTTTATGTCGGTCAAGAAACTAGAAGCCATGTGGAGTGAAGGTGAAAAAATTATAAAAATGAATTAGAAAGTAGCGATGGCCATGGAGCAATATAAAATCTTAAGCGTGGGCATAAGCATCCAACCATCGCCAAATATTTAAATGTTTTTTTGGCAAACTATAGTGCCACGAGTCCCCGAGGATAGATTCCACACCATGCAAAAGCACTCGACATGCACACTATAATCATAGGCGATTAATATAGATTTTTTACTAAGAATAAACCTAAATCCCTTCATCGAGCCCATATAAATTCAGAAAGACACAGATCAGGAATCAGTCGAAGAGAAGGGGAGGATTCTTGTTGAGGCGGAAGCAGGAGGAGTTCATTTCCACAAATTCCTCTGCTTTGAAACCTCCATTTCACCTCCCATTCATCTCTTTACTCGCATCTGGCTGAATATTTACGCGTGGTGGATTGAATCGCCGTTAAATGTTTCAAAAGTCGGCCTGTTGAGAATATAGGTTTTGTGTTCCTCGCTTTCGCATTGGGTCGTTTTCACGCTATAATTCTGAAGGATCGGAAGCCCTTTACTGGAATATTGAGCGGGATTTATCAATTTTGTTCATAGGTCGGCCGAGAATTTGCAGAAAGCACAATTGGGTGTAACTCAAACCATACATATATCAAACCCTTATATCACATAGTGAGCTAATCCATACCCTCTTGCATAGAGAGGCAAGATGCTTTGAATTTCAAGAGTATAAAAGATTTTCGGGCAGTTTTATGGTGTTTTATGAATAGCTCAACCGAATATTTTTTAGATTGACGATCTGCTGCTGCAGATGAGCTTACCATTGAGAAGCAGGGATTTGGGTTTGCGTTTTCAAACCATTTAAGCCCTGGAGAGTTTTGACATCGGGCATTGAAGTAAACAAAACCAGCAAAAACATCTCCCATCGTGATATTCAAAACCACCCTTGATTTTTCCTTCTGAGCAGTTCAAATTCATTCTTCCTTCTAAAGACTCTCCTGTGCAGCAGCCCTCTTGAGAGATGCGGTAACACGATCCAAGAGGAGTCTCAGTGGTTTTCGAAGGAGGTTGATTTTGCTCGCATACCATTTAATACAAAACTATACAATTCAAATGTCTCGCTGCCTCCCGTTTCCGCCTCCGGGATATGGAAAGAAGGCCAATAATGGCGACCTAGGGTTTTTAACCGAGGTTTGTCTCTTTTTCAATGGTTTGGCTGTGATGTTTTATTACATGATTCCTTCGACAATCACACTTCATTTATGCTTCTCTTTGAAGTTTTATCTGTTGAAGTGGTTGAACTGTTAAAAAGGGTTGTTACAGTGCCTCCAGAACCATAGATTATACGGCCAGCTTCAAATGGTTCGTAATCATTCGGACTTATTATTTACATTTTCTGTTTTGATTATATTCCCTACAAGAAGGGTGATTTTGATAATGGAAAAGCACAGGTTTTTTTAATGTCCGTGTCAGGATCAGGGTCAGGGTCAGGATCGGTTCTCATTGGGTCTCTGGCACTGCGAGGGTTCAGACTAGCTAGGTTATTTTAGTAGTTAATAAGGATTAGCATGAGAGCAATTTGGGTTAGCTAAATCTGGTTGGGTTTATGTCGGTGATAGCATTATTCCGGATTCAATACATTTGTATGTGTCTGTGTTCCATTATATATTTTTCTGGTACAAGTGAGGGGGGTTTTTGTTTGTGCATCCTTCAAGAGCAAGAGTAAGAAAGTATGCCGTTAGAGTATTATTATTTTTTTTATAGGTGGCTTCCTAGTCGTTTCTACTACGTTTTTTGATAGTTTCATCATTCATGTTCATCCCACTGCTTCTGCAACCATACTTGTTCAGCACATTTGATTCAATAATGTTATTTAGTTTAAGTGCATCAAGAATGATACATCAACCAAAGGCTGGTTGCACAGGTGTACCCTCTCCCTACACTCCCTACATACGTGTGGATGTAAGCATGGATAGGCAACTCCGAACCAGAAGTTGTTCATTCTTCCGAATGGACTGGATTAGTAGTCTGATGAAAGGTTGCTTCACACTATCTTCTTTGTAAGATAGAAATCTTCGTCAGTCTCATCTCACACAGTCCATAGAATCATCAATCTTTTTGTAAAATGACTTCCAGAATAATCAATAGTTTGTTCCTTCTCCTCTCTACTGATACCATGCCGTATCTCGCTACTCCTGTAGATTGCTAGTACCGCTACAATAACCAATATAAGATCGTACGAACATCACGGTCGACCACATTAGCTTGTTTAGAGCCATGCCTGGCTGCATGTTTAGGGCCAGGCAGATTATCCATTTATCCCCAAAAGGATCCCTTTTTGATGAAGAGGGGCAACGATTGTACTCCACAGTCACAAATATATGTACCTGTCAGTCGGCCACCATTTGACACTGGCCTTTGTCTGTCTCTCAAAGTTTCATTGATACTTCTCTCCAAAGAAGCTACTTGAAGTCCACTAAATCTTTGCTTGCGTATTAAAAGTAAATGGCTCGAGTGAACACTTTGGCACTATGCAAGGACATTAAAGTTGAACCCTCTGTTTTGATGACTGTGTAACCTCCTAGTCTTGGCATTTCTAGCTAGTTGTATACTTTTGGACCAATTGAAGAGGAATGACCATATCATTGATGATTGAATGATCTATTAGAAATTCATTTAGGTATTGGCTTCTAGATATCTCATTTTTTGTGTCTCTTTGGTGTATGAATGTCTCTATGTACAAGTCTTCTAGTCGAATGATTGCCTTGCGGGAACATATCTTCCATATGCCTTACTCTGCAGGAAGTATGTTTTATGATGTATTAATAATTTTTAATCCCATGCGTGTTGCTGAACATAGGTTACTGTAACTTCCATCTCAAACCATATCTTAATGCCTGAAGGAATGCACACGGTAAATCCAAAGCTACTACTTTACTTGAATAGATTTAATATTAGAAAATTTTATGAATTTTCTGTTGTAGGGTTTTATAGAGGTTTCCATTGTGTTTGCGTTTTTTACAAGCATAATTATAAAGTATTAGAAAATTGTTTTCAATAAACTTCTGTTTTTTTCGGGAAATTGTTAGTCAAATTCGTTAGATATTCTAGAATACTATTTTGGCAAACGTTACGATGTTTACTATTTTCTACTACCTTATATTTGAAATTGTAGAATATTCATTGGATAGTTTTTATATCTTTTTGGAAGAAAGGCAGCCAGACAGTTTTACAAACTCGGAACAAAAAGCATATAACTGGATAGGTTTACAGGGCATCAAATTCATTCAAGAACAGCACTAATATTGCTGCTGAGAAGCTACATTTAAAATTATTATGAAGTCAGAAAGACATGGCAGTCTGCCAGGAGGTCACCTTTTCTTTTTCCTAATAATCTTCAGATTCTCCACCAGCCTTCACTGAAGCTATTGTAAAACACTAATTTGCTTGTATGCTCTAAGAATTTCTCCTTAATGTCATTGTTGCCCTTAATTGCTTCCAGGTCACAGTTGACACCTCTTTCTCCAGTTTATACAACATCTTTTCTGTTCCCTTAAGAGCCTCATCTTGAGACTTAATTTGAATAACTTGTGGAATTTGAATAACTTGTGGAATTTGAATAACTGAATTTTAAAAATCAGAAAGATCTTTGGAAGAGATTGAGACCATGATTCAACTAATTTTATATATCGAAGGGAGGTGGTTACAACACTTATACATTCTGTTTAAGGGAAAGATGGGTTAAAGAATGATGAAAATGAGTAGAATTTGGGAAGGGAGTACCACATTGTGAGAAATGCAACGAGATTTTTGATGTGTTAAAGATACTCCAACTCAGCATAGCGAAAGAGCTTGATTTTGCAATTAATTCAAGAGTAAGTTAGGGCTTCTATAGAACCCCTAAAAAGGGCAATGCTGATGAAAAGTGATCTGTATATATATTATATATTTATATATGTAAATAATTTTTCAGTAGAGAACAATAAATATACATAAGAATGATACATAATGGAACCAAAGGGGATGGTGATACAAGTACCCACTCTTTATATAAGTGGAGAGTTAGCATATCTGCTTTGGCTACTGCTTCTTAAAAATGTCAGTCTATGCATGTTGGATCATCCCACTTGTACCCAAAAAGGACCCCT
Source organism: Picea glauca (assembly GCA_000966675.3). Lineage (NCBI taxonomy): Eukaryota > Viridiplantae > Streptophyta > Pinopsida > Pinales > Pinaceae > Picea > Picea glauca. Next base: position 745,444 of record JZKD02S1648615.1, on the reverse strand, counting down.
TTCTAATGAAGAGGGGCAACAAAGAGAGTATTGTACTTGGCAGTAATCCATGACCATACATTTTAAGGTTTGTGGCAAATCAGGTAGCATCCTTTTGTACAACTAGTGTGGTGTAGCACATCTCTATCTGCTAAACTGTTACCTCTAGATAGAAAAAATTACTGTGACTTGACGCAGTAAGAAACTCGCGACCACACCCGTCGCGCTCTCCTGCTCTCAGGATCGATCAAAATCTCCTTTCTTCGAGCCAAAGCGGCTCCTTTGATTCCTGCTGGAATCACTGTGAAAATCCCAATCCACAGGTCCTTTCGCTCACCCTCACGGTGTTCAGCACTTGACTGTGGTTATCCCCGATAAAGACTCTCTATCGGGGTTCGGGGTTTTGTCCTTCTTGATGTCGAGAGTCACTATACTCTCCAACTCCCGATCTCCGATTCTCCGATGCACCTTTCGTGCTAGCCCCTCCGAGCTATAGTCTCACCATATGACCATCCTCCGTATGACCGCAGTCAAACTCCCCATTGGGGTTTTCCCTATCGCAATATCGAAGGATATGGACTCCTTGTCCCCGGGATTCCTGATTTCCCGATTTGCGATATGCTCCTTTATGCGCTAGCCCTTCTGGCTATAGCTCCTAGCCAATGTGACCACTACTCGTGACAGCAGCCTTGCCCCGTTGGGGTTTCGGGGTTTGCAATGCCAATGTGCATACGCCCCTTGGATTCCCGATCGTCCAAATCTCGACGCTCCGTCACACTGACAACTGACCTCCACTATGGCTCTGTCCTCCTCTGCTATGATGACAGTTGTTCCCCACTCATCGGGGTTTTCAATACCACGATGTGCCTGTCCACAGAACTTGCGATCCTTCGAATCCCGACGCGCCTTCCTTGTCAGCTCTAGCCCCTCCTGGCTATACTATGGTCCATGTGACCACTTACCATATGACCGCAGCCACATAGCTTCCCATCGGGGTTTCGGGGTTTGCGATGTCACCATGCATACACCCCTTGGACTCGCGATTCTTCGATCCTCGATCCTCCGATGGTTCACGGTCGTTGACCTGTCAACGGTCCTTTCACCCGTCGCGATACTCTGCCACCTGTCCTCTTCTCGCGTGACCTCCCCTGTGGCCCCCACTTCCGTCACGATCGGGAAATCGCGTATCACGATATTGCGATTTCCGTTGCAACAATTCCTTTGTCTTCGGAAACCCCAAAATGCCGACGACGCTCGATCCTTTGCCACCTGTCCTTGCAGATGGACGGTTCCAATTATGTCGGGTTTTCCACGATGAAATTCTCTCGACTTCTGGTTAACGGGATCTCCGATATCCCTATCCCCGATATGCCGATAGATGGCCTCCCTGTCGGGGCTCTTCCGGTGGCGCTCGATCTCCTCCACGCGTCCCTTCTTTGATGGACAGTCCCGATCTTGTCGGGATTTCGAGACTTCCAATGTCCCGGTTCTCTTGTCCTCAGGAACTTTGATTTCCCGATGACTGCTATGCCGACTCGCTCCAGATCTCCGACACCTGTCCCTCGCTAACGGACGGTCCAGATCCTCATCGGGATTTCGCGGCTATTGGTGTCTCGATTCTCACGACCTCGAGAATCCCGATTTCCCGATGGCCTATATCCCGATGATGACTTTTCTTGTCGGGCTTTCTCCTCCTGTCCACGAGGGCTCAACCTCCATGCAACTTCCACAGATCCGACGGTTGTCGGGATTTCTGCTCAGATCTAACGGCCCAAACCTGTTCTCCCTCTCTGCGCTCCTCCTGAGGCTTAACCTCTGCGCACCTTCTCCCGATCCAACGGCTGATGGGATTTCTATATGAGATCCGACGACTGTCGGTCTCCTCCTTCTATGCCTTTCCTCTAGAGCTCCTCCTGGATGTGAAAATCAACGCTCCAGATCTGTTCTCCTGCCGATCGGACGGCTGACGCTACTCCTCCTGAGCTTCTGCGCGCCTTCTTCCTTCCCTTGGAAGAATTTTCAAAGATTCAAAAGGCCTCGGCCTGTGCTTCTTTCCTCTGCGAGCTCTACAACCTTGAGCCTCGTCGTGCGTTCTCCACGACGCTATTCCTTCTGAGCTCGTTCTTCTCGAATCCTTAAAGGATTCCGACGTCTACACTCCTGCAGAGTCTTCTCATGCACACACTGGTGCTACCTCTTCCGAGCTTCTACAACCACTCAGACCCCTTGAGGGATTTTGTCTTTCTTCCTTCTCCCACAGATGGAGAACTCCTGGATGCCCTCCTAGCTATCCTTCACTCTACGTGCCTACGCACCTGCTCAATGCCCACCTGGCAGAGCTCTTCACAGAATCCTCAGTGATTCTGCTTCTCCTTCAACTCTTAGCAGAGTTCTTCCTCCAACACCTCGTACTTACGCTCAATGCCCACCTGGCAGAGCTTCACAGAATTTCTCAGAGTTCCTGTCTTCTGTCTGAACTCACAGCAGAGTTCCTCCAACTGCACCTTTTGCCTATGCTCAATGCTCACCTGGCAGAGCTCCACAGAACTTACAGCAAAGTTCTGTCTGCAACTGTGTTTCCTCCCACACAGTCTTGCCTCCTGAGGTGTTCAACAACCTCAAAGGTCTTCCTCCTGAGTTGTTGACTTCAGTCCTGTGCCTCAGCACGCCTTTGTCTCAACCTGCAGTGTTTAGAAGTGCATCCTCTGTGCACGGCTATCAGAACCCTTAACGTTCTGTCACACCCTCCTGGTGTGAAGCCTCAAAGACCTTCAACCTGAAATCAAATGAACTCCTGCAGAATGCATCCACATAACATACATTCACAGCATATACAAAGAACACACACAGACATGCATATAAGACAGAATAATGCAGGAAAAATTGCTCTGTTCATATTAATGGCAATTGCCTGAAATTACAAGGTGTTCCTCGAGCTCTCTCTGGCTCTTCTCTTCTCTACCACCTCTCCATTCTAACTCGTCTAACTCAAAATGAGATCTCAAAATCTCTTTTACCTGAGGGGCTCATCAAGCGCTTCCCTCCAGGTTGACCTACTCTAATAAATTACATTCAATGGGCTGTCTAGTCCAGAATCGGATCTAGATCTTAGCCATGACACACATTAAATGCCTATCTTATCTACAGCCTGCACAAAGGCACGACTTCAATGGCTCACCAGCCTAGACATTAAATTACATTCAATTTCAAATTTCAAATGAGGCTGCGCCTCCCTTCATCCTTTGAATGCGTGCGCGCTGACGTGGCTGGCTGGCTGGCTGGCTGATATGGAGCGATGCTCCTGCATCATGACTTCTACATATCTTGACACTAATCAAGTCATTATGTTTCATTGTTTTGAGTGGTCTACTTGCTGAAACGATTTTCAATGAGATAAATTGGTGCAATCATAGAAAAATGCCTTTGGGTTCTATAATCATTATGGGCTCCATAAGGACCATTTTCAATCATTCCAATTAGGTCCATGAGTATCCAAATTTTACTTTTTGGAATGACCTTGACAAGCTACAGTAAAAGCCAGTGTGTCCACAATATGGACCCTTTCTTAATGTGTATTTATACTTTTTCCAAGTACCTCTTTTACTTGACTTTAGGGCAGACTTGTAACTTCTTGGACTATACTTCGGAGCTTTCATTTTTAAGAGGGCATAACTTCTCAACCGTCAGGAACCACGTGGCGTGCCACCTATCGTTGGAAACGACATGACGAGGACCATCAATCTATGGAGGTTTTGTATGTAATTACAATGTCCTTCATACTCTTTTTCTCCAATCAACTTCGGGCTTCATGACCACACCTTTGGGGCTTCCTAACCACTTAGCCATACTTTTAGGGCTTCTTGTAGACTTTGGGGCTTCTTAACCACTTAGCCATATTTCCAAGGTTTCTTGTAGACTTCTTCAAAGCGTCTTCTCGTGACCACACCTTCGGGGCTTCTTAACCACTTAGCCATATTTCCAGGGCTTCTTGTAGACTTCTTCAAAGCGTCTTCTCGTGAGGGCCATGCTTAAAGCTATGCCATAAGGGGACCACTTTGGAGACTTCTTTAAATGCACCCATCATTTTTAGAGACTTTTAGACTTCTTCTAGGGTTGCCATCAATGAGAACCAATTTTCCAACAAGGACATCATTAGACAATGTATTGGCTCCATCTTCGTGGTGGATGATCTTTTCCATCTTCCATCTTTTTTATGGATGCTAGGGCTTCCCACCTTCCCCCTCTCATCTTGTTCTTGCTTCTGATGATGTATAACTTTTTATCTTGTTATTTCTAAGGTTATGTTTTTGTTTATTTTAGCTTCCTGTAGATTATGCTTTTCCTTTTAGCGTTTATGTTATATGATTTGCTTCAACACTCCTACAATTTGTCATTATTGCCTTTTGAGTCTAATTGACCTACCTTTTCGGTCATTCGTGGACTTTAATTAAATTATCTTATCTTATGTTATTGTTGTTCATGAATACATGCATTTTTTTTTTGGTTAAGTCAAAGGTCGAGTCTGAGTCAAGTTTGAGCTAACTCATAATTTTTGTCTCGACCAAGTTCAAAGCTTTTCTTTTCGAAGAAAAATGTTTTTATTTGATATTTCAAGTGTGAAATCAGAATACACATTTGACCGCCATAAAAGGCTCAAAAAATGTGGTATTTGTATAGTCTTGAAACAATCTCTTTCTCTGTTCTATACCTACATGGTACAATCTTCCTAGGCTCCTCTCAGAGCTTGCATCAATAAAGTGATCTTTTAGAGTTTAAAAATTGAGTCCTTCCTCCAAACCCTTGCTTAGAATGGAACCTTTGCAATAATATAGCTTCTTTGGATAGTTGATCGACTTTTGTGTTGAACTCTATAAATATGAGTAAAAGATAGAACATCAAAACAACTTTTTACCTCCAGAACTTGATTCATGACTGGGACTATTAACATATTTTTAATTCTACATTTATTATTTGCCCAATCCATCAACATCTTGGAATCTCCAAATACCTGCAAGTGTTTTAAACCTTTGTTTGTTGTTTTTAGAAGCCACAATATATAAAACTTAGCTCAGTTACTTTTAACTTGCCTTATTTCAAGGAAATAGTGTGTAGATTCAAAGAAAATGATAGCCCTTGCCCCACACATGTCCGGTGTTCGTTGACAAGCCCCGTTGAAGAAGCCCCAGGTCTTATCATAATCAATGTTGAGTTCTTTAGGATTCTTTGAGTATTTTCTTTCAGAGGTTTCTAACTCCCCTCAAAAGAGACCCTAATTTTGTGAGCTACTTGTGTAGGTTCACTACATTTGCACAACATACAATTCCACGGTCCATGCTAACTTTGGCCATTATCCTATGTTAGGATTTTATTAGCCAAAGCCAACTGGAGGAAGATTTTAATTTTTAAAGGGTTCTCCAACTTCTAGACTATCTTCCACCACTATGCTCTTTCTCCTTCATGAGATTCTTCCATTTTGGTTGAGTAACCAATTTTATCTGTATACTCCCTTGTGCCTTGATTTTTTGACCATTTGTTTATGTCTTCCTTCTTTGATAGATTTATGGTACCGTGATTCAACAAATTCACATATTGAGATGATTTCTTTGCCTTTTCTCCTTGTAAATTCAAGACTTTACTATTTTCCAACCCTTGGAACAACCATTTCTTCCAATAGGACTTGCTAAATCCTTTAGAGAGAAGATCCCCATAGAGTACAAATCATTTAGAAGGGCTTTTGACAAGCCCCGTCTAAGAAGCCCTAGGTCTTATCATAATCAATGCTCAGTTCTTTAGGATTCTTTGAGTATTTTCTTTCGGAGGTTTCTAACTCCCCTCAAAAGAGACCCTAATTTTGTGAGCTACTTGTGTAGGTTCACTACATTTGCACAGTATACATTGCCATGGTCCATGCTAACTTCTCTTTTGGCCATTATCCCATGTTAGGATTTTATTAGCCAAAGCCAACTGGAGGAAGACTTTAATTTTTAAAGGGTTCTCCAGCTTTCCAATAGGACTTGCTACATCCTTTAGAGAGAAGATCCCCATAGAGTACAGATTATTTAGAAGGGCTTTTGACAATGTAAAATTTCCTTTATAGCCAATCCAAGCATCTTCCCCAATTCTCACTTTGTTTTCGCTTCCTACTTTCCAAGTTGTCCATTTTCCTATTATAGGGAATGCCCTAACAAAGTTTTCCAGTGTTCCATGGGGATGTGTTTCCCAGGGTGGAGGGTGCGGCCCCCACATTTCTTACACTTCGAGTGGGGCACCTGGGGAAACATTTCCGCATGTCCCATTTTTGGGGAAACTCGAGGAAATGCATGGGGAAACGTTTCCCCAGTGTGGGGGATGCATTTCCCCAAAAGGGGGGCGTCTGGGCATCCCCCCTCAAAGTAAAAGTGACATTCTCGTTTATCTTCATTTTCTATCCATGGTTCCAACTTCATTGGACTTCATATGGAGAAAGTAGAATTTCATATCCCATTCAGAATTCAGCGAACTCAACAGTTTTCAGGATTTTAGTATTGGCAGGGTTATAGCGTTTCCACTCGATTGCACAATGATGAATTTGCATTGGATGAATTGTTATTGTTGGGATTTTATCATTATTATTTTTATTTTTATAATTTTAGAGACAGGGATCCCTATGCTAGGGACCCCCCTGAATTTCCCTAAAATTTGCGTCTCCCTGTTCCCGCGCTCTCCTGTCCTGGAAACTTGGTGGAACATTGAAGTTTTCTAGACAATTGAAGCTCCTTGAACACTTTTCCTTTTCATTCTAAAATATTTTTCATGACTTTCTTTTTAGATACTTTAATTTCATCACCTTTCACCATAGCCATTCGTTATAAATTAACCTCCAAAGGCTTTTTGTAGCTGGTGTCATATCAAATACATATAGATTCTTCAACCCCCATCCACCTGTTTTCGTTGGAGTTGCCACTCTTTTCCATTTAGCCAAGGGATTCTGTCCTTTTCCTTTCTCTCTGTCCATAGAACACTGAAAAACGTCTTTTTAATTTCTCTAAGAATCCCCATGGGAATATGTGCGATAGACATCATCCAATACACAAAAATACTCTCTAATACTAGCCTGCCATGAGGTGACAGCCATCTGTTGCACCATATAGAGATTCTAGCTTCAATTTTGTTAAACAGCCACAGCCAATCAGCATATGTGTAGTCATTTGGTTTTAATTTAGAGTCCATGTACTTTATTCCATGGTCAAGATCAGAGTCAGTCATAGGGAGCAAATTTATAACTTGAGTTTTTACCTATTCCTCCAGCTCATTGAACATTATCGAGGACTTCATCATGTTGACCTCCATACTTGTAGCTTGGCAATATATATCCATAATCTCCCTTGTGCTTCGCAATTTCCTAATGGAACCTTGACTGAAATTCATAATATCATCTGCAAGGAGAAAATGTGAAATAACCACGGAATCAGAATTTTTTCTCTTTGATTACCCCTCTCCTCCTTGCATCCTTTATCAGCATAGTTAATCCTTCAACAACTATAAGAATTAGGAAAGGGGACAAGGGACATCCTTGTCGTAGGCCTCTTGAGGTATTAAAAAACCCCAAAGTGATCTATTTATCAGAACAGCAAAGGATGTCGATGACAGGCATCCCATTATCCAACAGACAGTTTGCACATTCATACCCAATTGAAGCAACAACAGTCTGATATATAACCAGTTCACTTTATCATATGCTTTTGCGAGATCTGTTTTCATTAAAACTGCTGGAATTTTTTGACACTTACTCGAATGGATTCCTTACTGAGCTGTTCCCACAACATCACCAAGTTTGAACCTTCTTTGAGACTCAAGTTTGATAACATTTCTTTCATCACAGTTTTATGTGCCTATAAGTTTACAGAGAACAATCTTTTGAGCACATCAGTGCTTTTAATTGAGGAATTCCTTGCGGAATAAAATGGAGTGGACTTCCTTGTTGATTGGACCATTTGTGTATTTAGGTTTCGACATTTGAAAGCCTAGATTCTTTTGCATTTAGTTTTGTAATGTTTCTTGAAGTGAAAATTCTCTATGGAACTTTCATAATGTATAAAAGCTTTCCATACATCAGAAAATGCTGCCTTTATCATGTTTATTAAATTCCAGCAAAATAAGAGGGAGTCAGGGTCCTTTTAACCAGTTAAATAAGTGAGCACTGTTCTATGGTAGGATTTGGAGAGGAGACACATTGTGAGAAACACAACAGGAATTTGTTATATCCATGTTAAAACCCAGCTTTAACGAGTGACCAATATATACAGCAAGATCTACCATCGGTTTGATTTTGCAACTAATGCAACTAAGTTTGTGCTTTTAAAGAACCATTGATCTTAGGAAAGGGCAATGTTGGTGAATAGTGATATGGGTGTGTTATTATCAATTTGGTGTTTGGATAGGCCATGATCTTAAAAATAGATTATTATTATGATTATAATATCGATATATAGACAATGCAAATTATATTTCAGTACTAAATAATAATGTAAATCGAGAATGATACAAAATGAAATCAAGGGGGGCAGTCATACAGGTTTCCATTCTTTACCTAAGTGGAGAGTGTCTGCTTTGGCTACTATCTCAAGAGACTATACATCTTTCTTACAAATGTCAATCTTGGTAAAGACCTGTGTAGCCAATCTATTTTCCTGTTGTATCGTCCATTTTTTCCCAAACAAGTGCCATTTTGAATGAAGAGGGCCAACAAAGAGATCACTGTACTTGGTAGCAGTCTATGCCCATAAAGCTTTGGCAACATTACGGTTTGACATAATTTGGACTGTTTTAGGTTTGTGGCAGATCATGTACCATCCATTTATAAGGCCAGTGTGATGTAGCAGATCCTTAACCACTAAACTGTTATGAAGATCTGAGTAGTCTTGATTTATAAGAAGAGTGGGGCTTCTAGATATCTTGACACCTCCTAAGCCATCTTGTTTCATCATTATGAATGGTCTACTTTTTGTTAAAACGATTTGCAATGAGATAATTTGGCACAATCATAGAATAAAGTCTTTCAGTTCTGTAAATCCCTAAATGGGTTCCATGAGATCATTTCCAATCATTCAAAATAGGTCCATCAGCATTTAAATTTTATTCAAACTACTGCTGTGCTGAAGCTATATCATGTATGTTGGGTTTATCTTCAGTTTTATTCAGCCTCTCTGTTGCAAACGGCTACTAGGTAATGGAAAAATCTGTTTAAATGGAGCAGACATGTTTCACTGCTATATCGATCATCCCAAGGTGGACAACATAAGGCTAACAGTGTGATTCACAATTCTCCGAGTAATGTAAGAGCCTACTGGATTTTGAGTTACAATGTTCTTTCTGGTTGGCAAATTCCCTTTGCTAATGAAGTGGATCTACCTTTGGCTTAGATGCCATGACCAAAGGGTTGATGAATATCTATTCCACCAAAATTGCCCAGGACTTGCACTTGGTCTTGCCCAGGACTACATCTGTGGGCTTACAAGGTTGCTGGGACTTCCGCCCAGGGACAGATGCAATATGACTTGGTTAGTTGCATTAATGAGGTAACATGTATGTCCTGGGGAGTTTTTGATCCCTGGTTTCAGCACTGGAAGTGCTTTGATTTAACCATTTGACTACAACCCACTCGACATCTTTTGAGTGACAATATAAATGCAAAAGGGCCACACTTTAGCATGGAAGACAATGAAAAAGGATTCTCAAAGCATTTGGCAAAAATATGGAATCGAAGTGGATGAATAAAGAGAATTTTAGCGCTTATGCATAAATCCAATAACATAAAATCAGCATTTCTTGTTTGCTTATCATTATTTCTAGTTTTGATTTGCCTTGCAGTTTTAGATAACTTCTGGTTCAGCACGAAAAACAATGAAAAAGGATTCTCAAAGCATTCGGCAAAAATATGAAATTGAAGTGCATAAATAAAGAGGATTTCAGAGCTTTGTGCATAAATCCAAGAACACATGAGCGTTTCTTGTTTCCTTATCATTATTTCTGGTTTTGACTTGCCTTTTAGTTTTAGATAATTTCCATAAGTGGGATTCAGTTCAAGGCCTTGCATATTTTTTGCATGACAACATTATATGCCTCTAAATTAATAGTGAATAAACTCTGGAGCACATCAGCTCTGTTAATTGAGGAATTCCTTCTGGCAGAGTTAAATGAAGTGGGCTTCCTTGTTGAATGCATCAGTTGTTTTTTCAGGTTTTTAATTTTGAAAGTCCACAGTTCATTTGCATTTAGTTTTGTAAGTTTTCTGGAAGAGAATTTGATTAGCAAATTCCATGGTGGACAA
>JZKD02S1648615.1:696381-711266 GCA_000966675.3 Picea glauca | reverse complement strand
GATCTCCTAGTTATCCCTAGATATCGGGGATAACATAGCCTTTTGCAACCGTGGCCTTAAAAAATCATGTTGTTTCTAAGAAACACTTTAAAATCAACCCCTAAATTGAAGTGGTGCTATCAATAACAATTGTTTTTCTTCTAATGCTGGAATTATAGCTTGATTAAAACCATGGTCTTAAAAATTGGTATTGTTGCAACCAAAATGTTGAAATCAACCTCTGAATTGAAAAGTGGCACTACCAACATCACCATTTTTTCGGGGTTAGAATTACAACTTGTTTGAAAACACAACCTTAACAATCGATACCATTGCAACAAAAATACTAAAATCAACCCCCGAATCAAAAAGTCTTGCTACTAATGTCGCTCCTTTTTTTCCAACGTAAAAATTAAAACTTGTTTGAAACCATGGCCTTGCCAACTGGTACTATTGCAACACAAATCTTAAAGTCAACCCCTTAATCGAAAAGAGGTTCTACCCATGATACCATTTTTCTTTGTAGGATTAAAATTGTAACATTTTTGAAAATGTGACTTAAGTACATATAACATTAGAAACGAAATCATTAAAAAAAGGAAAAAAATTGAAAAAATGGGTGAAAAATAAAAATTACATTAAAAAAAAAAAGAAATGGGAAAAACATATCTTTTAAATTAAAAAATAGAACATCAATTAATTTAAAAAAAAAGAAAAAAAAAGGAAAGTTAAAAAAAAAATCCCCCCTCACCCACCTCGCCCTCCTTTAAAAAAACTAAAAAAAACCAAAAAAAGAAAAAAAAAACCACATGCATTAAAAAAAACTAAAAAAAGAGCTTTAAAAACCAAATTAATAGATAAAAAACACATTATTTAAAAGAATTATCTATTACTATATAAAACAAGTAAAAACAACTAAATTAAAAACAAATTTTGAAAAAGTTAAATAAAAAAAATAAAAAAAAATGTAAACAATAAAAATAGAAAAGAATTAAAAAGTAACAAAAAACATTATAAAAAAAGGTGGTTGAGGGTTGGAGGTAGGGTGCAATTTTTTTTTATTTATAATATTTTTTTTGGGGGAAGCTAGTGTGTGGGCTTGTGGGGGGGTGATTCCCAAAATCGTTCCCCACCCTAGAACCCCATTTTCCCCTTCACTGCTCGCCCATTAACCTCACAACACCCTCCCGCCCTTCCATTTCCAATCACCAGTTGCTTATAGGAGCAACAAGAGGAACGATTCTACCTAAAATACTATGTTGAGTAGTCGAGAATTTGCTCTGGTAGGGTTTCTCCTTCCCCTAACACGTTTCCGTCTATGAACTTTTATCCATGGTGACGTAGAGGGGGCCTGACCCCCCTCCACTACTTTCAATGCAGGTACTTAGTTCTGACTTTGGTTCCTCTGGACCAGACCTGACAACTTTAGACTCTGAATTCACAGGAACTTCCAAAAATACACATCCCTCCAAGGATGAATATATGAATGACGTGCAACATCAATCAAATTCTCCTCCTCTTCTCGAGGGAGGTGCCAAGTGGATTCCGGGATAGTGCATTCCAAAATCCATTGTGACGCCCCAGTACGAGATAAGATCCACAAAGTTCGATGGGATATGTGCAACACATGAAGGACCACATGCTCATTGGTAAGTTCTTGGGTCTTTGGCCTCTTGAGAAGGAATTAATTAGTTGAATTACTTCTAGGTGGAATCCTACTCGTCACATTGATCTAAAGATCGGGTCCAAAGGGATATTTACAATTATCTTTGAAGACCCCAAGGAGCATGACTGAATCTTCGAAATTGGGCCTTACTTATATAGATTTGCTGGATTACACTTGAGATATTGGAAATAAAATTTCAATCCAGACAAAGAGGAATTCTCCTTCACTCCAGTCTGGGTTTGCTTCTACTCCCTGCCACAATAATATTGGGAAGAATAGATTCTAGAGGGCATAGCACCCTAGGAACTTACGCCAAATCTTATGAATCCACCAAGAACGCTTAGTATATATATTATGCCCATATTTTCATATACATTAATGTATCCATTCCAATCCTACCTCCAAACACATATGAGATAATCAATGGAATTCCCTCCACTATCAATTCGAAAAATTGAAAATGCGATGAATTTCCTCCCCATACAGATGACTCTAAAAAATTGAAAATATTTTCCCCTTGTTCAGGATTACCCCTGGGGAGGGCTATTGTATACTACTATCCTCAGACGATGGTCTAGAAGCCAAAATAGAGGAAATGAAGCTTGAAGGCATAGATCTTCAAAACATCATGGATGTAGTGAAAAGACAAGACATGCAATCCATCCCTCAGGAGCACATTCAAGTGGTTTGGAAAGATTTGCATAGAATAAAAAAAGAATCCCAAAACCCATCTAATGTACAAACCCCTAATCCAAAACTTTGCATTCAACCCAAAAAACTTGTTAAATTTAGAGAAGTTATTAAGTTTCTTTTCAATTTACTAGACAATAATAGCATATGCAGGATCACTTAGAGAAACACAATCACAAGATACATAAAATTTATCATGGGAAACCCTCAAGGGAAGAAAACCCAACAAAAACTTCCTTAATATAGATTTCCAATACAATGCCAAGATAATAAACCAAACACTAGAGAATATCCAACACTGAGCAATGCGCCTCTCTCTTCCTTCTTCCGACAACTGAAAACTGCAACTTCCTTCAAACTTTTGCACTAGATGAGTGACTTGAGTGATTGAGCTAATGAGGCGCCTTCCACTCTTATTTATACTAGCTGGTAGACGCTAGGGTGGTGTCTCTTCATCATGCAGGGCCAACTTCTTCACTTAGTGGTTAAAACCACTTTAATTAGGCATGGGGGACGACTTATTAATTAGAAGCATAATAATTAGGGTTTGACCAATCCACAAAAGGGGATTTGGTATTTTACAAAGCCCAACATGATCAATCCATAAAAGGGGATTGATCTATAAGATAATAGATCAATAATAAGTAGAATATTCTTTGCAGTTACAATATTTCAACACCCACCCTTAACAAGAAGGATATTATACAACATCATCAAGAGAGAGAGAGGGAAACAACATCAACAACATTTGAAACACTAACTGGAATATCTATAAATCATCGGAAGTTTTTCTCATCATCAATCATATCATCATTCTCAGTATGGAGTTGGAATGACATCATCATCATCATTGTTCACAGCATGAAGCTAGAACATGAAACATCAACATCAGTTAGCATAAAATCAATAACATCATCATCAACAACACGAAGTTGGAACAACAACATCATCACAACATGAGGCTGGAGAAACAACAACATCATCATCATTACGGGGAAACATAATGAGTTAGGTGTATCAACAACATTTTGTGGTACTCTGACAGTCCCTAGGGAACTTCCAATATATCATAATATTCCCTAGGATATAAAATCCTAACGAAGCTACCATGTGGTACTCCAACACACCATCCTTACCAGACCTTCAGGATCTGCCCAGGAATCATAATATTCCATAGGATTATAAAAATCCTAACATAGCTACCACTACTGACCACATCTAGCATATACATGCATAGGTACTCTGATAAACTGTCCTTATTGGACCTTCGAGATATTTCGAGGGATGATCAGTCCCCTAGGATATAAAATCCTAATTGAGCTACCCACCGTTGGTAAGGATACCATAGTATCATCAACATCACTCCCCCTTTTGAGGGAGGTCCTTTCAGACTATGCCAAGATTGTTTCGAAAGTGCTCAAACTTTACACAAGACATAGGCTTGGTCAACACATCTGCAACCTGCTCATCTGTGCCAACATATTGGATCTTTATGGATCCCCTCTGCACCATATCATGAATGCAGTGATACTGAATTTCTATGTTCTTCGAATTGTCATGGAACACAAGGTTCTCTGTCATCTTTATGAAACTATGGTTGTCACATAGAATCACAATTGCTTCCATCTCTAGATCAAATAGACTCATCAACAAATTCTGAAGCCATATGGCTTCACAACTGGTGGAACATGCATCAATGTATTCCGCTTTTGCTGTGCTGAGAGAAATGCAAGATTTCTTCCTACTCTACCATGAATTCATGGATGACTCCAGACTGAAACAACATCCTGAAGTTCTTTTTTTGTTAGAAATACTTCTAGCCCAATCTGAATCGATATAACCAATCAGTTTGAAGTCATGATCTCCATTGTAACATAGACCAAATTCCAACATACCCTTAAGGTATCTCATCACATGTTTTGCATCAACAAGGTGAACACGTCTGGGCTCTACCAAATACTGAATCAAGGTGTTCACAAAAAAACATATATCTGGCCTGGTGTTTGTAAGATACATCAACGATCCAATGATCTATCTGTAGATTGTATCATCAACCAATTATGACGAAGTGTCAACCAAGAGCTTCAAATTTATTTCCATGGGTGTGTTCATGGATTTACAATACACCATATCAAATCTCTTCAGTATTTCAGCTGCATACTTCCCCTGGTTAAGGAAGATCTTCTCTGGGCTCTGCCAAACCTCAAGACCTAAGAAATAATGCATTAGGCCTAGGTCTTTCATCTCAAATTCTGCAATGAGCTTCTTATTACAATCAATAATGAGATTTTCTATTTCAGTTAAGAATAAGTCATCCACATATATCAACAATATAACTGGCTTATCATTCATAACCTTGAAGTAAAGGTTAGAATCAACTTTACTCTTGGTAAATCCCAAGCTCATCAGGAAATTGTCAATTCTTCCATACCAAGCTCTAGGATCTTGCTTCAATCCGTACAAATCCTTCTTCAACCCGCAGACATGAGTCTTACTTTCTTCAACTTCAAACCCTTGAGGTTGTTCTATATACACTTCTTCTTCAATGACACCATTTAGGAAGGCTGGTTTCACATCCATCTAGTGTAACTTCCACTTCATCTTAGAGGCAATGTCTATGATGGTTCTGATAGAAGTGTATCTGGCTATAGGAGAAAACGTCTCTTCATAGTCAATGCCTTCCTTTTGACAAAATCCACGAGCTACAAACCTTGCTTTATGTTTTTCAATACTTCCATCAAGAACATGCTTTATCTTTTATAACCATTTGGAAGAAACCCCATATTTTCTCTTCGGTCTGGGAACTATTTCCCATACATCATTCTTTAGAATGGATTGGTATTCTTCTGTCATGGCATATTCCCATTCTTTCTTCTAAATGGATTCTTCAAAGAAAGTAGGCTCCTTCTCTATGAAATCACACATCAAAGCCATATAACTGGAGAATGGCTTAGGTTTCTTGACTTGTCTCATGGTTCGTTCTAGGGCACCATACTTATCTCCATCTTGAATGAGTTCCCTTGCCCAAGCTGGCTTTCTCTTGTGAGAGATCATCATCTATGGAGGTTCTTGAGATTATATCATACCTTGATCTTCTTGAATCTCATCATCGAGGGAAACTGTGACTTCCCTCACTGGTTCTGCAACTCTGGGAGCTACATGCTCTTCTTCAAGCTGACATCTCCTTGATTTCTTGAGTGCTTCATATTCATCAAAGGTTACATATCTACTGATACCAATGTGGTGGTAACCTAGTATGTAAATTCTAAAGGCCTTTGAGACCTCATAGTATCCAAAAAATATTCCCTTCTTTCCCGAAGGGTCCAAATTGATTCTCTTCTCTTTTGGAATGTGTAAAAATACTGGACAACCAAATATATTGAGATGGCTTACTTCTGGCTTCTTTGCGGAGAACATTTATTCGGGGGGTTTTGAACTCAAGTGCACTATGGGATAATTTGTTTTGTACATACACTGTTGTTATTGCTGCTTCTTCCCATAAGTGCATTGGAAGATCTTGATCATGGATCATAGTCTTCACTACTTCCATTATAGTTCTGTTCTTTGTTTCTGCTACACAATTTTGTTGAGGATTGTAGGGATTGGTGAGCTCCCTCTTAATCCTGACATATCTACAAAATATTACAAACTCTTTGAGGTGTATTCTCCTCCATTATCTGACCTGAGTATCTTGATTTTTCTTTTAGAGAGATTCTCTATCAAGGCTTTGAATTCCTTGAATTTTTCAAAC
Source organism: Picea glauca (assembly GCA_000966675.3). Taxonomy (NCBI): domain Eukaryota; kingdom Viridiplantae; phylum Streptophyta; class Pinopsida; order Pinales; family Pinaceae; genus Picea; species Picea glauca. Next base: position 705,180 of record JZKD02S1648615.1, on the reverse strand, counting down.
ACTTCATCTTTTGATTTCAAGAAGTAAGCCCAAGTCTTGCGAGAATAGTCATCAATAAATGACACATAGTATACATACCCACTAAGAGAAGTTGATGGAATTGGGCCACATACATCTGAGTGGATGAGCTCCAAGACTCCTTCTACTTTACTGTCGCTCTCCGGGAAAGGATTCTTTATGTTCTTTCCTTGTGTACATCCCTTCATGGTCAACCTTGAAATGTGGTAGAATTGTAACTCCTTTACTAACATATGGTAAGGCCTTGTAGTTGATGTGAGATATTCTTCTATGCCAAAGTTCACATGGACTCTCGACGAAGTGAGTCAAGGCTGCATCCGAGTGACCTTTTAATTTATATAGGCCACCTTCTTTTGTTCCAATAACAACTACATCTTCTATGGTTTTTCCTTTAGGCCACATGAGGACTTAACCATATATGAATGCAATCCTGAATCCTTTCTTATCTAAAGCTGAGATAGAAATAAAATTATTTGTCAAACCTGGTACATATAGTACATCTTTCATCTTCATTGGGATCCATGAATCAAGTTTGTAATTGAACTCTCCCACTCCTTTGATAGGGTACCGGTAATCAACTCCAAGTGTAACTTTATGGGGAAAGCTATTTTTGGTAAGGCTAGAGAGAATGTCTCTCTGACCTGTCATGTGCTTAGAAGCACCACTATCTATGAGCCAAGTATCCTCTCGAGGTGACACTGATCCTGAGAGGAAAAATATTAAGACATAGTCTTCAATATTTTCTTTAATCATCTTTGTGGGTGGCTCATCATCTTTCACTGCATGGGCATGGTGTCTTTTGTTGTTTCTATTCTTGTATTCTTCTCTTCTAGCTGGACAATTTTTAGCAATATGTCCCATCTTGTCACAATGGTAACATTGATAAGATGAAAATTCCTTTTCTCTTCTTTGACCTTTTTGAAACTTCTAGAATCTCCTTGGAGGGTGATATTCTTTATGGATGAATCTATTTGGGGAGTGAGACTCCTTATGTGGGTGGGTCTCCTTCTTGAAGTGAGACCTTCTCTTTCCTCCTTTAGTATGAGTAGATAGAGCTTGATCTTCATCCCTTAATAATACTTCTTCTTGGTAATCTACTCTTGCTTCTTCTTGAACACATTCTTCCCAAAGACTGTCAAATTGTAGTTTCTCCTTTTTGGCACAAATGGTTTGGATGAATGCAGCCCAAGGTCTTGTGAGACCATTAAGAGCTGTCATTATGAGTTAATATTCATCTAGGGTATCTCCAATTGCTTCTATCTATTCTTTGAATTGAGAGATCCTAGAGAAATAGTCATGAACTGTTTCTCCTTTCTGCATCTTTGTATTCTTGAGTTGAGTTTTCAAGTTCATCTTCCGGTTAATGTTTCTTCCTTCATACAATTTGGTTAGGGAATCAAAAATTTATTTTGGGTTATTCTTAGATACCACTTGAGGGATCAAGTGATCTTTGATAGAGTTTGCAATGATTCTTTTGGCCCTAACCATGTCCTTTTGGTACTTTGATTTAACTATATCATCTGCGGGTTTTGGTACATTTTCTTTGATGAATCTTGCAAGGTCATTCTCTTCAAGAATGAGTTCAATCCTATACTTCTAGGAATGAAATTTATCCACACATTCTAACTTGTCAACAAGCTTGTTGGTTGCAAACATCTTGACTTGGACCTGGGAAAATGACCAAAAAAAGAAAATGCTCAGAAATTAGATCTGAACTTAGAAGGAGGTGTGCTTGGCTGAGGCGAGTAGCTTGGTACAATCACTTTTCTAAAAATCCAAATTTTACTCCTTGAAATTAGGTCTATGCAAATCTGGACTGGTACTTCTGGTACTGGTTCTTATTTTTTGGTACCAACCAAAAACTAGGGTTTCACTTCTCGTAGTTTTTGGCCATAGAAAAAGTGCGCTCAAGTTTCCAATAAGTTCGCTAGGCTAGGGCACACTTCCCTAGGTGTTTTTGAGGCTGAAATCCCTTTCCAACAAAAGCCCTAATTTTCTTGTACGACAACAGTGACATTTTTGCTTATCCAGTGAAAGGTGCTCTCTTCAGCTTAGCTTTGATTCTATGTTAAATTTAGAGAAGCTATTAATTTTTTTTTAATTTACTAGACAATAATAACATATGTAGGATCACTGAGAGAAACAAAATCACAAGATACACAACATTTATCCTGGGAAACCCTCAAGGGGAAGAAAACCCCCCAAAAAATTCCTTAATATAGATTTCCAATACAATGCCAAGATAATAAAAAAAACACTAGAGAATATCCAACACTGAGTAATGCACCTCTCTCTTCCTTTTTCCGACAACTGGCAATTGCAACTTCCTTCAAACTTGCGCACTAGATGAGTGACTTGAGTAAGTGAGCTAATGCGGCACCTTCTACTCTTATTTATACTAGCTGGCAAGCACTAGGGTGGTGTATCTTCATCAAGCATGGACAACTTCTTCACTTAGTGGTTGAAACCACTTTAATTAGTCCTAGGGGCTGAATTCTTAATTAGCAACATAATAATTAGGGTTCGACCGATACACAAAAGGGGATTTGGTATTTTACAAAGCCCGACATGAACAATTCACAAAAGGGGATTGATATATAAGATAATATCTCAATAATAAGTAGAATATTCTTTGCAGTTACAATATTTCAACAAAACTCAAGGTAAAAAAAACCCCCATAGAGGAAAAAAGAAGAGGTCGCAAATCCAATCATCAACTTTTGTACGAAATATGAGACATTTTGTTCAACTCTGGGAAAAATGTCGTCATCAAAGATTCATTCCAACCCTCCCAAGGTTTTCCATGTTAGTAATCTCCTGGAAAATATGAGGAATAAACAGTAAGAGAAAGCACATACTCTTACGTAACAAGATTCGATCTGAAACTCCTGATATTATGATTCTCCAAGAAACAAATTGTTCAGGAGAAATGTTGGAAACCACTGTTGGGAACCCTCTTCCCAAAAATATGGAAAAATGGAAGTTATATGGAAACAGAATCGAAGCGAAGAAAAGGAGGTTTGGAAATCCTTTAGAATCTTGACAAGGTTGCGGTATGGAATTTATTAAGTACTAGGAATAACATCCCAACAAAATTTCAACCCTTGGGGGTGGGAGCCTCAGGCTTCATCTCCAATGTTTATGGGCCACATCAGTCTGGAGAAAAGATAAAATTTATGCACCAACTTCAATATATTTATGAGTTCACCTCCACTCATTACTGGATAGTCGGAGGTGACTTCAACCTCATTACCTCTTTAGAAGAAACAAAAGGAGGTCCGAGACGCCTTCAAATAGGGACATTGAGTTTACCTCTAGGTTTTGGAAAAGTTTACAGTCAACGCTGGGGACTTCGTTGAACTTGAGCACAACATATCATCCTAAAACGAATGGGAAAACTGAGAGAGTAACTCAGGTCATGAAAGACATGCTTATGATGTATGTTATGGATAATCAAACCCATTGGGAGAAGTACCTACCTTTGGTAGAGTTTGCCTACAATAACAGTTTTCACAACTCAATTGGAATGTTTCCCTATGAAGCTCTGTATGGAAGGCCATGCAGGACACCATTGAGTTGGGAAAGGTTAGAAGACCAAGTGATAGTTAGGCCAAAATTAATTCAAGATATGGAGGAACATGTGATTCGGATTAGGCAACGACTAAAGGAAGCACATGATAAACATAAAATTTATACAAATGCACATAGGACTAATCGTAGTTATAAAGTGGGAGATCAAGTTTTCATTCGTATCAGGCCTAATAAGAGTACCATTTGGTTTGGGAAGGGGACACAATTGTCACCTCAATTTATAGGACCTTTCAACATCCAAGAGATTTGGACTCGTTTCCTATCGTCTCGTGCTTCCATACCACTTGCATAAAACTCATAATGTTTTTCATGTATCTTTTCTATGTCATTATGTTGCTGACAAATCTCATAAACAAAATTGGAAGGAATTGTAGGTCTCAGACGCGGGAACCATCATGGTCGAACCATTACACATATTGGACCGTAGGGTCCGACAACTCATGAATCATTTGGTAGAACAAGTTAAGGTCTAGTGGCACACATATAGCCCATGATCTGCTACTTGGGAGGATGCATAGACCTTACAATGAAATCATCTCTCACTTGTTTTACCACCTTGGGAATATGTTTCCCAAAAGCTGGGTGTATGTAATGCCACATTTTGACTTAGACAACTAGAATTACTTATGGCCTAATCATATTTTATTTGATTATTAAATGTGAAACTATTAACTGTAGATTTTAACCTTGTACAAGTATTTACTGCAAACAAATTTTCAGTAAAAAAACAGAAAAGATACAATGGAAAATATAAACATTACACAGAGATTTTTCCCCTGGAAACCCAAACCGGGAAAACGAACATATTCTATATTAATTCATAGTGATACACTGTTTACAATACAATATACATATAGGAGCCAACGACATCCAAAACCCTAACCCAATGATCTGGATTAGTCAACAACCCTAATTCCTTAACCATAAATACAAAACCATCGTAAAAAATCATGTGCCGAAAAATCGCCCAACAATGGACATGAAAATTGAGGCGACATGAAAAATGAGGCAAAAATGCAACACGTTTCTCGAGGCATGTATGTGATAGATACACATACATGCCTTGCACATGTACACTAGTATGTACAAGTGTTTTAAATTGATGATGTTGCTTATTTGATCTGGATGCATGAATAATGTATTATTACCCTTATATTGTAAATTACTGTAACGTTGGGACAAAGTTTCTTGAAGGGTGAGTGTATGTAGCAACCCGATTTGGTTAAATAATGATCATATTCTATTAAGGTAAATAAAATTAATTAATGAAATAATTAAATTTTAATCATTTTATTATTTATTGTTTTGAATTAAGTAATGTAACAAAAGGGAGGGGATTATTTTATTGTACTAAAGGTAGGTGAAATAATTAATGAAATGATAAGGCTTATGGAAATTGAATGAGGGGGGGGATTTGAGAGAGGAAGATAAGAAAGAGGGGGTTGGAATTTGGGAGGGATCTTTTGGAGAGGGAGAAGGAGAAACCATGAGAGGGTAAAGGAGAAACCAGGGGAGGAGGAAGCGAACAAAACTTTGGAGAGAAGGGAGGATGCAAAATATCTTTGTGGGTTTTTACTCGTGGATTGGTGTTGTTGGGATTTTAGGCACTGGGGAAAGGAAATATAATTTCCTAGAGCTAGGGGGTCGGAGAGGCTCTGTTCCTATATGGATGGGAGGATTTGGTTTTAAGCAGGGTTTACGATTTAGTTTCAGGTAGGGTTCAGGATTTAGTTTAAGGCATGATTCAGTTTCAGTTTCAGGAAAGATAAAGGGGACAACCCTCTTCCTCTAGAGGTAATCCTCAATTATTGTTGTGTTATTTCAATATTGTTATGTTATTTAAAGTATTATTGTTGTGTTATTTTAAATTCAAGTTACGACATTTATTTGTATGTTATGTGAATACTTAAATAAAATTGATCAACCCTTTAATTAGGCATGCAAAAAGAAAAGTAAAGGAAAATTTTACATTTTTTCTTTGCAAAAAAAATCAGAAATTAACCAGAAATAGAAGTTCTCTTCCATGTTTTAACAGATTTATAAACAAAAATTACAACTTTACTTTAAATTATTAAGCCAAAATAAAGGCTTTACACCTTTGATTCAATAACACTTGAATAGATCATAAAAATAGGAGCTTTGTTCATTGTAGTGAATGATGAAGGTAGGGTAAATGTATCCATCAATGATGAATCATTGAACATTCCCACACCAACACTATCATATGCTCTTGTAGAACCATTGACAAATGGAATGTTCTGGTCAATGGAATGTTCATACCATTTTTATCTCTATAATAAAGAATGCAATATACCAATTGATCGATAGTCACAACCTTCCCTTGATGAGGAAAGAAGAGAACTATAAAGAGAAATGATAATACAATTGTCATTGCATAGAACCAACTATGCCCCCACAAAATATTGTAATAGAAGAGGGTGTCAACTACCTTGACCTCAACTGAGATAGTATTTCCACCTAACTCTACAAGAAAGGTGACAATAATTCCATGAGGCTTAAAAATGTGACCATCAAATTATTTTAACACGATGTTTGAATGCACAATCTCTAGAGAAACCAAGGCTCTCCAACATGACAAAGACATAATACAAGTGGAGATTTCCTCATCAACAATTGTCTGGAAGATATTAATCCCATGAAAAACTACTTGAATTTGAAAAGAAAATTGGTGGGGGAGTCTAATTATACTTTGGTCAATGTAAAAGGTAATAAAATGAATATCCATGGGGAAAACTATACCTATAGACTATAATAGTGCCTTCTATTGTGTTGGGAAACTTTGGAGGACTTCAAGGGTATACTTGGCACATGGTGCCTATGCTAGATCTTCCATAATGTTGTAATTATGGGTAGTGTAACACACCCAACCCATAAATACCCTTTCTAGGGATGGGGCATCAAATTTTTTCTTTTGGTTTCTTCATTTCCGGTCCCTTACTAAGAAAAACCCTCTTATTTTTCTCCCTCGAAGTTTACATTTCCCACTACGCGCTTAAACCAACTAGTGGGGTCCTCCTCACGACCTTAGGATGAAAACTAGGAGCTAAGAGTCTGCTCAGAGAAGGTTTAGGCACTTCAAAACTCTCGTACTTTGGGATTTCCAATAGTGTTGTCGAATTCCCAGATCGTTGAATAATAGAGGGAATCATTGGTCCACGTCCTCTATCGAGATCCTATAGTTGAAAAGGGGGGCTTCAAAGATATTTCCCACTCCACCACGTGATAATCCCAGAGTGCCAAACTGGTGAAGTTACGAAGGGACTCGAGATTTCTCCATGTGGCCTTGGCTATTCAACGATCATCGTTCTATGTTGGATGTCGACGTTCGGTGATCGACGATCGATGTTGAGCGTTCATTGTTCAACAAATGATGATCAATGTTGAACGTTTCTCCACTACGCTATGCCCCAAATCTATCGAACTCCTGAAGTCCTAGACGCATCACCAACCACGCCGGCCAGGAAGGCACGATCCAAGAGCTGATAGGCTACGAGGGCTAGGGGTGACACGTGTCCTCATTAGGGGGTGACAAATGTCATGCTCTATTAGGCATAAGGGTTTTGTGAATCATCTATATTAGGGTGACACATGGAATGAGTAATGTGGGTCCACATCACATTGAATGGTGTCATCATGCCATGTCTTCTTAGACTGATAACTATCCAACCCTTTGATCTCATAGTTAGTAGGAGTCCACGTGGATCTAGAAGACTCTCGTTACTTTGTGGCTCCAGACTTCAGAGCTTACCAAATCCTCACGTCATGAATTCCCTAAAGAGCCAGGTTTTCAGACTCTCCATTCTGGTGCCAAGTGTCCTCATCCTACCAACGACCAAGATTCATTTCAATTTTCGGCATTCATAAATTCAGAGGTTTTCACATTCCGTAGCTTCTTGGCTAGGATCCTTCAGAGTGATAAGTATCTGGACTATAGGATTGCTTTCCACATTCCCTCTCATCCAATGGCTCTAATTCAATGGAAAACCTTAGATAGGGTACAAGTAGGGGCCACGTGTTGCTCCACGATGCGTTCCTGGTTGGTTGGGAAGTCGAGGGTGGATTCCTTAGATAGATGACTGAGAGGGATCCCAAAGGATCTAAGGATCGATAGTCCACATCACTTTGGAAGTTTGACATTCATGAGTTCGGAGTGTATCTCCCGACTTCCTCCCCGAACGACACCTAATCTATTTCCACGTGTACCTAGCATCCACGACCAAGATTTACTCTGACTTGCAGAGCTCCAGGAAAACACATGCGTCCTTGTACTGCTGAATAATTGAACTTCCAGATATCCGTTGATGTATGGACATGTGTCCCTCCACTTTCAACAGTCCAGATTACTTCACAACTCCAACATTCAAGAGTTTCAATGCTATAGCACTCCTATTCTCCCAAAGTGGAACCTCATTGAAGCACTTAATGCTACCCTTCCTAAGTCTGATCTAAAATATGAGAGGGATCTCCATTGTATCCCCAGATTGATGGCCCCGATTGATTCACAACTTTGACCTTCAACTGTTTTCGAGGATTGCAGGGTCATAAGTCCCGAAGTCCCGAAGTCGAAAGAGCTAGCTCCTTTCGGACTAGCATAGGGTTCCCAGGCCCTGGTCACATGGGTCGTTTGGGAAATATTGTGGGATAAGCACTAATATTTTTAGAAGAAAATGGGTTAAGGACATGGGCATGAGCCCTCGGTCATATGGGTGGACAGTTTGAAGGGAACACCCTTCTTCCTTCAATTTGAAATTGACATTCCCGCTAAGGTAAACTTCAAAGAGTTGGCAGGACTTAGACGTTTCAGTCAATCCTACCCCAACTCTCCTGCAGATTCACATCCCATGAATCTCTAGTAGCTAAACTGAGATAAGTCAAAGATCATATAGATAAAATAGTTTACTTAAGAAAATGAGCATTTCTAATAACTGTTCAAATACTGAAATACTTAAGCATAAACACAGACATTCCATCATCGCATCCAATATATATACACAGAGTATGATAATACTTATCATAAATGGAAAATGTGAAGCAACTGCCGAAAGGGGTGCATGTTTCCTCCCAACCATAGGAACAACCACTCCTAATGGATTTACCATCGGCCACCCCCGAGCTAGACCATGATCTTCTGAGAGATATTCTTTCTCCTTGCTCCATGGCATTCAGGGA
>JZKD02S1648615.1:675920-688372 GCA_000966675.3 Picea glauca | reverse complement strand
CCTGATCTCTTTCAATCCAAGGTTTTCCTAATACCATGGTAAATGGGGCACTGTTCTCAATAAATCTAATAATCTCAAAATCTTCCTCTGTTGAAGTTCCATTGACATTCATAGGTATCTGGGTGAGATTTCCACATAGGTTTATCAACTTTCGTTTGAATAGTCCTATTCCTCCTGAGGAAGGAATCATAGCAAGCCTCCCTATAGATTCCCAAGTTCTCTCTGTTATGATATTCACCTATGTTTCCTCATCTAGAACACGGTCAATGTCGAGGTCTCCTATTCTTGCTTCAAGGCATTCTTTTTCTTTGAATATCTCTGATAATTTGACATGTCGGTGGTCGTTCAGGGTTTCTTTCATCTGTAGCAATGCTTTCTTTGATTCTTTCTAGGATTCTGTCATAATCTTAGTTTCTAGATCTTCCTTAGGGTTTTCTTGTCTCATGTTCATTTCTTCAAGCTTAGCAATCATTCTAGGGCAATCCAACACTTCATGATCCATAGCTTTGCAACAAAGACAAATAGGTCTTCTCCCAGGGAATTCCTTAGCAAGATGTCCCGGTTTTTTGCAACTATAACAGAGGGTTAATCCTCTCTTTATTTTAAATGATCCCCAACCTTTCTTGTTCTGTGCGCTAGGATCATGGTAGCTAACCTGCAAACATTTATTTCTAGGGTCTTGCATACACTTATTTGTCCAAACATTCTTTCTATGCATAGGTATAACATATTTTTCACTATTCTTATCAGATCTACGCATATCAAATCTTCTTTCATCTATTAATACCCTAGTTTTCAAGTTGGGATAGAATCTATCAAACATACCTAGATCCATACTGTCGAAACAAAAATTTCCACTTTTCTTATTTCTATAGAGCACAAAGCTTTCAGATCTAGAAATTGTAAATATTATTACCTTTATCAGATCACAGAGCTTTCATATCTTACCTCTTTTAATAAAAAAGTCCCACTTTTACTTTTCTCATAGCACAAAGCTTTCATATCTTACCTCTTTTCTTCAGATCATACTTTTTTTCCTTAAGACAGAGCTTGTAAAACTAAGTAGAGTACTGCGCACTAGAGAAATATATCTACGCACAGAGCTTTCACTATTTTGGGTCCGATCTTTTCACATAGCTTCTTCTTCCTCATTTCCTAGAAATCACAGTTTCAGGTCCCAACAACGGAACCATTTGTTGGCATAGGGGAAGACCCAGGGTTCAATGCTACAACAACGCACTAACAAAACCCTAACTACTGACTCTTTTGGCAACACCTGCGAAGTAGATGAAGTATCACCCGAGGTAGAGGCAGGGGTGGTTGCAGGACTCATGTGTCTGCAACCTTAGCTGGGACACAGATTTGTGATTATAATACTTAATAAAGCACTTAGCATCGTTAGTTCATCATTGTTTAACCACTATCTACTCCGCAGAGAAAATATGGCATCACAACATTGACCCTGATCTAATGTAATTAAGCACTTAACATAAAGAACTGGATCAGTTCTAGTATATTCAAGCACTAATCACATTCACCTCTATCAGTTCTAACATCTAGATTCATCATAAGCACAAAACATAAAGATATCTATCTATCTATCTATATCAAGCACTTAGAAAATAACACATAAATACATCAAAACATCGCACATAGCAAAATAACATAGTATTTACGTGGTTCACCCCCACCCTGGGGATACATCCACCAACTCTTCTTCTTTATTAGATTAAATCAGTCATCTACATGCACATAGCCACCAAAAACCCTACTCCGCATAGGACATGAGATTTGTGTGCACCTCGCCAGATCCTCTTCCCCCGAGTTAGATCTAGCACAAAGCCTTTCACAATCTGTTACAACCACTTTCACTTAGCTCTACAAGTTTCTCACAATATGCACAGAGAATCTACAAATCATACTTTCACTTAACACTTAGCTTGTTGGCCTCACATCACATAGATGCCTATTCCCCCTGTCTTTACATTTCCTAGACATCTATTTATACTTTACAAAATAGGCCTAAACATGAGTAAACCCATGGGATGACATCCGATACCCATTACATATTCCCAAATCCCAAAAAGGACCCAAAAAGGGGCCAAGATCCCGTGATCTCAGCTTCATCTTGCACTCCATCTTCAACAGGCTATCGAAGTCCCAAAATAGGTCAACTTGACCAAGGATCTCCCCAAAACTTGGTCAAGCGCCAAAAATAGAAATCAAGTATTGCTGTATTTCATTTTTTTGGAAATTTTTATGAGTGTTTCATTGTAATATCTCTACTTTCATTTTGTTCTGAAAATAATACGGATCAGTGGTATTAGAGCAGGCTTCTCTTGATCATTTTTCAGTGCATGTCCCCGATGAGGTCCGAGTATAGCCAGTTGGGTCTCAAGTTTGTATCTTTTGAGGACAATCACTCTCGCACGCCCAAGAAACCATCGACGGTGGTAGAAAATAAAAACGACAAAGCATAAGATTCTATTAACCTATTGCTTGAGAAAGATCTCATGCGACAGAGGGACAAAATGATGGATAATTTTTCACACATACTTCAATGTCTGCCGATAGCAATAGGCACATCTTCGTCATGCGACCATTTTGGAGGAGCCTCTCCCTTCAAGGTACAAGTTAATTTTGATATTCCCATATTTGAAGGTTAGATAGATGCGGATTCCCTAGAAAAATCGTTAAATCTATTAGAAGGTTATTTCTCTGTTCAAAATTTTTTCAACAGGGAAAATATCACCTTCGCACTCCTCAAGGATCTCCCCCATCTCAAACATTGGTGGGAAACTTACTAGGAGAAAATTTCCATAGAGTAATCTGGAATATATGGGTCTGAGCCCACTTGAGATTTTTTTGTGGATGCGATCAAAGAACAGTACTATCCTGTTGATAACTATGAAGACCAATACATGAGATGGAGTACACTGCGAGAAGAGAAGATCCAAAAAATGTCATAGTTCACAAATACTTTCCATACCTTGTGCACCAAGTTGGGTATCAAAGAGTCTGAGCGACATCTGGTTCTGAAATACCGTGGGGCTCTACATAGGTACATCCAAACTGAAATGGATTTCCTAAACATCTCATCAATGGGAGATTTCTATCGATATGCTGTCAAAATCGAGCAGAAATTTAGGCACCAGAAAAAATGAGAATTTGGGTCTACAAATATGTAACAACCAAAGAACGGTAAATATGGCCCTAACCAACAACCTCTAGAAAACCAGTCCAAGACATAGGACAAAAAGGGTAAAGTAAAGAAAAATATTGACACTGGGAAGTGGTGTGACTTCCAAAAAATCCCTTGGCACAACACTGATGAATGTCGCTCGAAACAATCATTTATGGTCGAGGTCAAATACACTGAGCCGAACCCTGATTTAGAATCTGATCCAGAAAATATTGAAAATAGCCAGATCATCGATGCAGAGCCCACTGCTACTATCGCGACCACACCAATTCAACTATAAGAACCAGTAGATCCTGAAGAGGGGGAGCGCCTCTTCCATTCACATATGTGGGTGAAAGGGACCCCATTGCATTTCGTTTTTGATAACGATAGCCAAAAGAACCTCATCTCAGCTAAGGTTGTCAAACAGTTGGGGTTGTCGACAACACACCCACAACCATACAACATCGGGTGGCTTCACCAAGGACGATATCTTCACGTCAACCAACAATGTCGCCTGTCCTATGGTATCCATCCCTTCAAGGATGAGGTAGTATGTGATATTTCCCCTCTTGTTGTTTGTGATGTGGTTTTGGGCCAATCATATATGTGGAAACTTCATGATGTCTATGAGTCTAGAGCCCATAGTTTCATTATTACTCTGGGAGGTCAACTTTACAAGATACCAGAGGTAGTTTCGACTACTGCTCCACCAAAACAACACCGCAAGGTAATCTCTCATACTGCAAAATTCGTCCTCTTCACAGTCTGTTCAAAGGATGCACATAAGAACAATACAACCATTGTAGCCTCAACACTTCCTATCTAGCAAAAACAGTTTGTCGGAGAGACAAAATATATTGTTTCTTCACCTACAATGGTGCCTACACAATGCACCATGCAACCCAGAGACAACAAGTTGGTGGAACAGATTCAACCCCTCTAGCAATAGGTTTGTGACAGTCTTCCATAAGACAAGAAGCACAACTTCTCCAACAAGGCACACAAATCACCAAGATTTAGATTCAGAAAATGATTTCACCTCTTCCCTAGACACTTAACGCAATGGAGACCATTGCTTCATAAGGGGGGAGGATTGATCCATTCGATATTGGTGGCAACCCACCTGTTCCAGCTGGCTCCTCTTTTCAGTTTTTAGTGCATCACGTTCTTCTGTACTTCTTTGTAATTGTGGGTTCTATACTTCCAGGACTGTATGAATCCCTACACATATTTCAGGTGGATATTGGTGGCTTCCCATCTAATCCAACTGACTTATTTTGTATGTTTTCATATCAACACATCTTGCTGTACTTCTAGGGCCATTTTGGGGCCCTAAATAATGTTTTTTTGGCTTGCCACATTCAAACTATAGRYAGAGTCATATTTTGATGACATAATGTGTAGTTCTCAACAATACCTTTCCAAYGGGCTATCACGCTCCTAAAACATAGATCATATGSAAAAGTTACGAACTTGGGAAATTAATGTACTAGCTTACCCAAATAGGGCCCACATGACTTTTGGCRYTTCATCTCCTAGGGTTAGGTTTTTTGATGTATARGGTTTTGGCATTCATGTTTATCATAAAAAGGCCTTSAGAGCCTTATTGTCATCATCTTCTGGCAAATGAGCAGAGCCGTCACATCTCTTCTCAGAGATAAAACTGCCACCATTCTAGYGAGTCTTGCACTCTGTATTTTTACAGTCTCTTTACAWTTATTTCATTAATAGAAATCAATTATTGYTGTATTTCTCTGTTTCTATCAATTTCAATGAGTGTTTCATTGTAATATCTCTACTTTCGTTTCGTTCCRAAAATAATCCGTATCATTTTCACACTCCAAAGTTTTACTATAGCATTCCAACTTGGCTTTGTGGGAAGCCAACCAGTCCATGCCAATCAACAGGTCATAKGATCCTAAAGGAAGTATGTTTAGGTTCACTTGGGTGGGAAGCCTACTTATAACGAATTGGCATGTTGGTATGACCTCAATTACTTTTCTTTTGTTTCCAATGGCTAGTTATACCARCCATRACTTAACATGTTTAATTTGTTRCAATTTAAATTTMTCAATAGTTTGAGGGGCAAMATAACTCAAATTAGAACCAGGGTCAATTAAAATGGAAACATGATGGTTGGAAATCGTACCTTCCATATCCACCACTGAAACTTGGTGGTAAACTTGTATATTATCCAAAGCTGCATAAATTTGTGGCATGCTCCTAGCCACATCATTGATTGTGGTAGCCTCTTGGATGTTGTAGACCCTCTTATTGCTCTGTTTCCTATGCGGGTAGTCCCTCAACAGATGTTCCTCTCCACAACCTCAACATTTCAAGGGTTCTCTCTTCATGTTATCAGTCTTACTTGGAGATACTCTCAATGGTTTATTTCCACTCTGGGATGGAAAATCTTGCTGATACACACTTCTAGCAGTAAGGCTCATCATAGAGATCTTCCCATGGTTCTTAAATATCGATGATTTAAACCTTCTTCTTGAATCCAAAATTGTTTTTCTTCTTCCCGTATTCATGGGGTTTTGTCTTATTCTTGAATTGCTCATAGAAATACCTTGCTTTTCAAAGAGTATCTTCTAAAGTCTTTGGCAAATCAAACTCAATTCTGTCCCGGTAGGACTGAGATAATCCACTAATAAATCATTGCATATTTACTTTTTCATCTTTTATGTAAGGCACATACCTCATCGGCTCAAGGAATTTGTTGATATATTCATCTATGGTGAGTTTTCCCAGCTTGAGTTCATATAACTCTTTGGTCTTTCCATTAACGTATTTTTCTGACAGGTACATATTCTTGAAGTATTTCTCAAATTGTTTCCATGACAAGTCCTTCTCATGGATTCCTTTCACATTCCTAAGGTCCTCCCACCAAATGGAAGTTTTCCCATTCAGGTTGAAAATGGCTATCCGAGCCTTTAATTTTTCAGAGTAGTCATGAAATTTGAAGTACTTCTTCAAGCCAAGTAGCCAAAATTTTGCTTCTTCCTCCTTCTTAATCTCTCTGTCGAAGGTGGGTGGTTTGGCTTTCTTGAATTCTTCAAAGTCACGACTCTTGGAAGGTTTCCTCTTCTTTCTTTTCATCTGGGAATGGGAACTAGTTTTTTGACTGGAAGATTCCTTAGAGTTGTTAGTGTCCTCACCAGAGGAATCTTCCATTGAGTGTCTCTTGGCTCCATGTTGTGCCTTCCTTGAGGTTATCCTCCTGGCGTGGCCACTTTATGGACCATGCTTTTGTATCTCAGGTGGACTTGGAGTTTTATTGGTATGGTGTCTTTCCACATGATTGGCAGCTGGACCATGCTGCAGTTGGCTTTATATATCTGATAGAATTTGCAGTAGGAATGCATTAATTTCAGTACGCTTTTCCTACTCCTTGATCAACCTTTTATTGTCATCCTTATAACTTTGTAATTCTTCCATGAGGCTTCTTGCAGTTTTAGCCAAATCTAGAGGGGTTTCCACCGCCCTCCTTTCATTAGATTCTTCCTCTCTATTGTGGGATCTCTCCCCCAACTCATGGTGTGTCACCATCCCTTACATTGTAGTTTTCATGCTATTCACTGACTTCTTGAGTGCTGATAAAACATTTTATGTTAGTTATTAATATACTAATTCATGAACACCACATATCATTACAAAGTGAAGTCAACTTCTTTATTTGGAAACATTAGAAACATACACTGTAGACTTCCAAAACATCTATCAACAGTGGAAGGTTTCATTCCTCTCTTCAATAGAGGTTCATGTAAGTTCCTTATAGAAGGGGGGTAATGTAGGGTGTTACCCCATATATCTCTCTAATAATATTTTTATGCGACTCTTGCATGAGCCCAAGCAAGCCAAGTGTTGTTTCCATGCTCTGATACCAATTTGTAACACACCCGACCCCTAAATACCCTTTCTATGGATGGGGCATCAATTTTTTTCTTTTGGTTGGTTCATTTTCGGTCCCTTACTAAGCAAAAACCTCTTATTATGCTCCCCCAAAGTTTGCATTTCCCACTACATGCTTAAACCGACTAGCAGGGTCCTCCTCGTGACCTCAAGCTAAAAACCAAGAGTTAAGAGTATTCTTAACAAAGGTTTCGACACTTCGAAACTCCCTATTTCGGGAGTTCCAACGGTGTTGTCAAATTCCCAGATCGCTGAACAACAGAGGGAATCAATGGTCCACATCCTCCATCGAGATCCTATGGTTGAAAAGGGGGCCTTCGGGCTTTGGAGATATTTCCCGCTCCACCACATGATAATATCGAAGTACCAAACTAGCGAAGTTACAAAGGGAATCAATATTTCTCCACGTGGCCTTGGCTATTTGGAAATTAATGATCGACATTATACGTTGTCCGTCGGTGTTCGATGATCGACGATCGATGTTGAGTGTTCGACATTCAACGATTGGAGATTCATGTTGAACGTATCTCCACTACACTACACCCCAAATCTCCCAAACTCATGAAGTCCTTGACGCATCACCAACCACATCGACCAGGGGGGCATGAACCAGGAGCTGACACATGGTGAGGGCCAAGGGTGAAACATGTCCTCACTAGGGGGTGACACGTGTCATGCTCTAATAGGCATAAGGGGTTTGTGAATCGTCCATATTAGGGTGACATGTGGCATGATTAATGTGGGTCCATGTCACATCGAATGACGTCATCATACCGCGCCATCTTGGATTGATAACTGCCCAACCCTTCGATCTCACGATCAATAGGAGTCCACATGGATCCATAAATCTATGGCTTTCGTTACTTCGCGGCTCCAAACTTTGAAGCTTACCAACTCCTCACATAATGAATTTTTTAGGTATCTAGAGAGGTAGTAGTGGGAGCCCAGAGGGCCCATAGTGATAATAGTGGAGGCCATTCAATGTAAGGTGGACTAGGTCCACTATATTATTAAATAAGGCCTACTATGGTAGTTAGATATAATAAATGTAAGATGACTTCTTAGAAGGTTCTACTTCTAAAAGATTAATCCTCTAGAATGTTCTTAGGTGATGGTAGCACTATATAAAGAGGTTCAAGAAATGTAATGGGACATGAAGAGAAGTATTTTATTTGGAGAGGTAGCTCAATAGGAGGATGTCCCCTTGAAGAAACAAATGAACAGGAGAGGATCCCTTCCATAATAAGATCCATTATACGATGTTGCCCTACCTCAAGGGTTTGATAGTAATAAAAGAGATTTTGCATATTGTTTTTGTATCTCTGTTGTGGTGATTTTGTATTCAGTCTTTGGTACTTAACAAGTGGTATCATAGAACTTTCCTTGGCAGACATTGTGGACAAATATTTTTTATTTTTGTGGATTTATTTTTCAGAGAAGAAAAAAGAGGGGTACGACATTCCAAAAATTTTCAGTATATTTATGTGAACAATTTGCAGAAACAGGTTGTAGATTTGATTTTCTCTCAGAAAAACACCCAAGTTAAAAAAACAAATCGTCCAAAATAGAGTCCGAGAAGTCAATATATTGAAGTTTTAAAATCTGCAATTTTTTCAGGGTTTTTTCCGCAGACGACGGATTGATTATTTATTTATTTATTTATTTCTGTAGCATCTAGAGGTCGATTTTTCCCAAACAAATTACTGATCTGAGTTCCTCTCACAATTTCACCCAATTTCAAAAACAAATCATCCGAAACGGAGTCCGGGAAGTGAAGTTATGAGCATTTTAAATTCAACAATTTTTCAAGGTTTTTCCGGAAAACGCCGCAATTTTCTGCAGTAATTTATTGTTCTATTTTTTGGGTTTTTTCGTGACGGTGGCAGGACTGCAGAGTTCATAAATTTTCATAGGGTGATCAGATGGCTATTTATTCTCAAACTCTCAAATAAATTCTACATATTACTGAAGCATTCAAAGCTCAATTGTTTGACACATTGAATGACAGATTGAATAGCTTTGTAGATGGCCTCAATGATAGTTTTTGTAGTATTCAAGATTCATTGGATAACATGTAGGAGAGATTTCTTATGGTGGACCTCAGGGATGAATATAATCAAGAAATATATGCTTGGTATGATTTTGAGGCTGATTGCGATGATTGGTATATGGATAGTTTTCATTTCTGGGATGACAATCACTTCCATATTTTATTTGATGACTCTACTCCACCTTCTATAGAGAACATCAATATCCCACATCAAGAGCTAGTTATGATTACCAATGTCCAACCTGCATATTCTACAATGGTATTGTTCCTTCCAAATTCAACGTTGAGTCTTTCCCACTATGTGGCTGGATATTCTTATTTGGATCCACATGATATGTGTCAGTATTGGGAGCATAATTTTCAATTGGTTATTGGGTGCCAATATATTCTGTGTGGAGTTCACATGAGAACTTGGACATGGGACCCTGGTTTACAATGGCGGTTGGACTAATTCAACATGGTGGCTTTTATTTCTCAATGGGACCCTGGTTCTCTAGTCTACTTCATCACTATGGTTCACACTTATCCATGGGACCTTGGTTCTCTAGTCTACTTTAGCACTATGGTCCACACTTATCCATGGGACCATGGTATATGGTTTTACATAAAGAATTGAGGACAATTCTTTCATAAGGGGGATGGATTGTTAGGTAGCTAGAGAAGTATTTGGGGGGCCTAGAGGGCCCATAATGATAATAGTGGAGGCCATTCAATGTAAGGTGGACTAGGTCCACTATATTATTAAATAAGACACACTATGGTGGTTAGATATAATAAATGGATAGTTAGATATAATAAATGTAAGAGGACTTCTTAGAAGGTTCTACTTCTAGAAGATTCCTCCTCTAGAATGTTCTTAGGTGATGGTAGCACTATATGAAGAGGTTCAAGCAATGTAAGGGGATATGACTAGAAGTATTGTATTTAGAGCGATAGATCAAAAGGAGGATGACCCCTCGAAGAGGCAAGTGAACATGAGAGGATCCCTTCCATAATAGGATCCATTCTACGGTGTTTCCCTACCTCAAGGGTTTGATAGTAATAAAGGATATTTTGCATATTGTTCGTGTATATCTGTTGTGGTGCTTTTGTATTCAGTCTTTGGTTCTTAACATAATTCCTCGAAGATCCATGTCTTTGGACTCTCTAATATGGGGCCAAGTGTCCTCATCCTACCAACAACTGATATTCATTTTGGCGTTCATGACATCAGAGGTTTTCACATTTCGTAGCTTCTTGGCCAAGTTCCTCCAGAGTACTAAGTATCCGGACTATAAAATCACTTTCCACGTACCCTCTCATCCAATGAATATAATTCAATAGACAACCTTAGAAAGGGACAAGTAGGGGCCATGTGTCACTCCACAATGCGTTCCCAATTGGTTGGGCAGTTAAGGGTGGGTTCCTTAGATCAACGGATGAGAGGGATCTCGAAGGATCCAAGGATCGATGGTCCATGTCACTTTCGAAGTTCAACATTTAGGAGTTCAGAGTGTATCTCCCATCTTCCTCTCTAGACCATGCCTAATCTATCACCACGTGTACCTAACATCCACAACCAAGATTTACTTCAGCTTGTAGAGCTCTAGGGAAACTCCCACATCCTTATACCACCGAATACCCAAAATTTTGGATAGCCTTTGATCTATGGACACATGTCCTTCTTCTTTCAATGATCCATATTACTTCACAACTCCAACATTCGGGAGTTTCGACGCTAGACCACTCCTATTCTCCCAAAGTGGAACCTCACCGAAGCGCTTAATGCTACCCTTCCTAAGTCTAATCTAATGGTTGAGAGGGATCTCCACTGGATTCCCATATCAATAACCCCCATCAATTCGTGACTCTGGCCTTCAAATGTTTTTGAGGATTGTAGGGTCATAAGTCTCGAAGTCCCAAAGCCGAAAGAGCTATCTCCTTTCAGACTAGCACAGGGTTCCCAGGCCCTAGTCACATGGGTCCTTTGGGAAATCTTGTGAGATAAGAACTAATATTTTTAGTAGAAAATGGGTTAAGGACATGGGCACGATCCCTCGGTCAGATGGGTGGATAGTTTGAAGGGAATGCCCTTCTCCCTTCAAGTGGAACTTGACATTCCTGCTAAGGTAAACTTAAAAGGTTCGATAGGACTTAGATGTTTCAGTCAATCCTATCTCGACTCTCCTGCGGATTCACATCCGAGGACTCTCTAACAACTAAAATGAGATAAATCAAAGATCATATAGATACAACAGTTTATAGAAACAAATGCACATTTCTAATAACCGTTCAAATATTGAAAAACTTAACCATAAACAAAAGCATTACATCATCGTATCTTATATATATATACATAGAGTATGATAATAATTATCAGAAATGGAAAATGTGAAGTGACTGCTGAAAGGGGTGCCTGTTTCCTCCCAACCATAGGCAAAACCACTCCTGATGGATTTAACATTGGCCACCCTCGATCTATACCAAGATTCTCTGAGAGATATTCTTTCTCCTTGCTCCACGATGGTTAGGGACATAGGTTACTCTCCTCATCCCACAAGAATCTGGCCACCGATTTTCTCTACTCCAAGCAAGGAGGTCTGCATGAGTACTTCCTCAGTCACTTGTTAGCCTTTTCTATCAACTTGTATCCAAACCCTTCCCATGGATTCTTTTATCCAAAAACGAGCTTGCTTCTCAACTCTTCTCTCTATTCCAGAGTCGAAAACATGCTTCTCTTCTCTTCTCGAGATTGTCCTCTCTACTCTTCTATCTTGCAAATATGTCTCTATCCCCCCCAGATTACCTCATTTCCTTCCTTCATCAACAAGGTTATGTGGGTATGAATCCCAATTCGTGGTCAGGCCCGGAAGCCTTACAGATGGGTACCTACCCCATCTCCTCATTAACTCTTGAGGATGGACTTCCAACTACCAACCTCACTGGTAATTCATTTCTGGGTCAGAGGACTATTGATAAATTACACATAGTAGGTACTGGTCTGGTGAGGGTCATCTCAACCACTCTTGGTTTCCCCTCACCATCTCTCTCATAGCATCCATGGTCTATCTTGGAAAACTTCCCCCTTTCAACAGTTGTGAAACACATATCCAAATTTCTATTAATAACATAAAATTCATACATTGAACCTTTTATACAAAGGTTCATCAAATCAAACATTCACACATATTTAGTCTGCCATAGTCTCTTGGCCAATTATATTTATATTTACAAGCTGGGGAAAATAGAGGTATTACATGTAGCCCGTGTGTTGGGATTGTGTGTTGACCAATGAATAAAACCCTTAGGTGGGTGAATCACTAT
>JZKD02S1648615.1:607911-675910 GCA_000966675.3 Picea glauca | reverse complement strand
ATAATAATAATAATAATAATAATAATCTATTTTTAAGGTCAGGACCAAGCTAGACACCAAATTTGTGTATGAGACCCCCTTGTTTGTGGGACAAGGGACCCCCTCCGCCCAACAATTTGAATGATAAATTATACAAAGGTATACATACCCTAGAAGAATGTCTTCCTGATGTTGTTCAAACATCAACACCTCTCAATGAGGCAGATATTCTTGGTCATGCCAAAGCTTGTCTCTGAAGTATACAAACTTCATTCTAGACTCATCAGATATCGATTTTACAACATGAATTCACAACCAATGCATCCAAGGCCCGTGGGTAGCTCTCAAATAGCTTGAACATGTCACCATGATATCCACTACCTTGCAATGCATCATGTGCACCCTTGTGACTTCACATACAATCCATCCAAGGCCTGTGGGTAGCTCTCAAATAGCTACAACGTGTCCCCAGGACATCCACTACTCCGCAATGCATCTGTACCTCGTCACATGCACCCCTATGACTTCACAACCAATGCATCCAAATCCTTTGGGTATCTCTCAAATAGATACAACATGTCCCCATGACATCCACTACCCCGCAATGCATATGTACCTCGTCACTCCCTTTAAAGAGGGACCACGCCAAGCTATCTCTCTTATTTTCCCGGGCCCTCCTGTGAGGGAGTTAAGCCCAGTACCGCTCTGATACCATGTTTATTTTTCATAAGAGATGATATTTGATGCAGGAGCATCGCTCCACCTCAACAAAATCGCCAACATGCCAACACACAAACACACAATGCAGAAAGGGAGAGGCATTCAACCTCCCATTTTTTTTAATTTGAAATAATCCTATATAGATTTTTGTGCTGTAAGGTTGTAAATGTCGGGCCATGCCTTTATACATGTAGTGGTTGGATTTCCTTAAAGGGTTGATTGTAGCAAGCCTAGATTGTAGTTAGTTCTGGGTAAATGTTTATGAAAACTTCAATGTAATAGATGAGGTTAGGTGAGAGAGGACGAGCTCACAGAGCCCTTCTTTTGTAAGAAGATCTTGTATAAGATTTCAGAAAGTAGATAGACATAGAATGATAGAGAGGTCTGGGTAGAGAGGCCTTAGAAGGTAGAATAGTTCCGAGAGAGAGAGCTTGAGAGAAATGGGACTCTGTTACAGTCCAATTTTGTAATCATCTGTATAGACACACAAAGATAATAGAAAAACAGTTTTTCCTGCATATTGTTGTTCATGTGTTTATGTGTTTCATGAATGAATGTTGTAGATATATGATAAGTTTTATTTACAGTAGGAAGATAGATTTATTTTATCTTCATTGAGTTTTATAATATCGTTTTGGGTTCTTTAGGCTATGCAAGGAGTGCACAACATTACAATCGAGGTTATGTAGCTAGCACATGGAGTGCGCAACTGAACTCTGTGGAGTTAGAAAAGAACATGCCAGGAGGGCACACCAGAGCGATCATAAACTCAAGAGGAACCTCAAGGTTACTGAATTCCTTAGAGGGAAGATTGTGCAGAAGAAGCACAGAGAAACAAAGTTACTGAGAACTTTGTCGAAGCTCTGCCAAGTGGGCATTGAGCTAGTGCAAGTGTGAATAGAAGAACTCCGTGTTGAGTTCAGAAAAAAACAAAGTTACTGAACACTCTGTGAAGAAAATCTCTGCAAGGTGTGCATCGAGCAGAAGGATGCCAAGAGGGCGAGAAGTATTTCTTGTTCAAGAAATCCTTCGGATCTGAGTTTGACGAAATCTTGAGAACACAAGGTGTGTGTGGGGGATCGAAACCTTCAAGGAGGTCAAGCTCAAAAGAGATAACGTTTTCATAGACACGCGAGACCAAGAGTCGGGTTCACAGGAAGGAAGTTCAAAGGCTGAGACCTTTCGAACACAAAAAAAATATTCTAAGTCAGGAAGAAATCCAAAGCTCCGGAGGAGGAGCACATCAGCCGTAGATCAGCTGCAGAGGAGAAGATCTGGACCGTCGAATCTCACGTCTAGACACCCAGAAAAGCGCATAGGAGAAGATCAGATTTGGAACGTAGGATCTAAGCACTTGGATCAATAGTCGTTGGATCTAGAGGAACGTGCACGAGGTTTAACCCTTTAGAGTTGCACAGGAGTGTGGACATCGCGAAACGTGACTTCGTGAAAAGATCACAATCGTTGATCAAGGAGCGATTTGGACCGTTGATTGTCCGGGGAGAATATCGACATTTCGGGGATCGAAAGATCTGAGGAGAGAAGTCTTTCGAATTCGCGAAACGCGAAGTCCCAAAATCATCAGGATTGTCCATCGCTAGAGGACAGGTGGCAGTAGAGAAGTGTTTCACTGACTCACACATTGGAGAAGACAAAGGGCAAAGCCACAAGAACTCACGAAACCTGAAATCCCGATGAGATCTAGACCGTTAGATCCTGAGGAGCGTGAACTGTTGGATTTGAGGTGCTTCGAAATATCATAATTTCAGAAGTTGGGAATGTGAAGGAAGTTGTGACTTGGAAGTCACAACTCGCGAAATCCCAATTTGCGAAAGGAGAATATGGACCGTCAGATCCAAAAGGGGCATGTGGCGAAAGATCGTGGACTCCAGGAGAAAGCACTCCGAGAGAACACGAAGGAGAAGTTTGAGATTCGGGATCACCGAAACCCGAACAACTGAAGTGAATGCCAACTGTTGATCTGGGTTGGACAGGTGTCACCAAATCGTGAACTCTGAGAAGATTCACTCCGGAGACTTGTGGCTGTTGAGACTTGAAATCGTCGAAGGCTGGAAAGTCGAAACGACGAGAGCCGTCGATGTGGAGGAGGACACGTGGCACCATATCCGAAACTCTAGAAGAAAACAGAGGAAGAAAATTCTGAAGATCTAGAGAAGATCTTGATCATTGATCGAGGAGGGAGTCTGAGGACCGTTGATTTGGTTGAGGAGGCCAAAGTCCTGAAGTGGGAGCACAATCGTTGATTGGGAAGAATACGTGTCAGTAGATCTTACACTCCAGAAGATATCCAGTCAGCAGAGGCGAGGATTTGAGACTTGAAAGTCCCAAAGGCCGTATTAGCGGAGGAGATCCTGGCCGCACTTTTAAAGGGACAGGTGTCGTAAAATCTTTCATTCCGGAAGATTTCCACACAGAAGTAGCAAGGGTTTGAGACTTCAAAAATCCTGAAGTCCGAAATCGCGAAGAGATCTGGTCCGTAGATTTGAGGAGGATAGGTCTGAACCGTCAATCCAGGATACTGTTAAGATCGAGAGATCGACGGTCCCATAGTATATAATAGATTGGAGGTGCGTGATATTTAGAAAGGAGTCACGTGGTCATTTGAGGACGTTGTCCAAAGTCACATGCGAAGAGGGATCTTAGTAAAGAGGCACTAGCGCCCATGAACTGAAGAGCAATGGAACACGCAAACAGAAGGTGTGGGTATCACAGGACCTGCGCCAAANATAATAATAATAATAATAATAATAATCTATTTTTAAGGTCAGGACCAAGCTAGACACCAAATTTGTGTATGAGACCCCCTTGTTTGTGGGACAAGGGACCCCCTCCGCCCAACAATTTGAATGATAAATTATACAAAGGTATACATACCCTAGAAGAATGTCTTCCTGATGTTGTTCAAACATCAACACCTCTCAATGAGGCAGATATTCTTGGTCATGCCAAAGCTTGTCTCTGAAGTATACAAACTTCATTCTAGACTCATCAGATATCGATTTTACAACATGAATTCACAACCAATGCATCCAAGGCCCGTGGGTAGCTCTCAAATAGCTTGAACATGTCACCATGATATCCACTACCTTGCAATGCATCATGTGCACCCTTGTGACTTCACATACAATCCATCCAAGGCCTGTGGGTAGCTCTCAAATAGCTACAACGTGTCCCCAGGACATCCACTACTCCGCAATGCATCTGTACCTCGTCACATGCACCCCTATGACTTCACAACCAATGCATCCAAATCCTTTGGGTATCTCTCAAATAGATACAACATGTCCCCATGACATCCACTACCCCGCAATGCATATGTACCTCGTCACTCCCTTTAAAGAGGGACCACGCCAAGCTATCTCTCTTATTTTCCCGGGCCCTCCTGTGAGGGAGTTAAGCCCAGTACCGCTCTGATACCATGTTTATTTTTCATAAGAGATGATATTTGATGCAGGAGCATCGCTCCACCTCAACAAAATCGCCAACATGCCAACACACAAACACACAATGCAGAAAGGGAGAGGCATTCAACCTCCCATTTTTTTTAATTTGAAATAATCCTATATAGATTTTTGTGCTGTAAGGTTGTAAATGTCGGGCCATGCCTTTATACATGTAGTGGTTGGATTTCCTTAAAGGGTTGATTGTAGCAAGCCTAGATTGTAGTTAGTTCTGGGTAAATGTTTATGAAAACTTCAATGTAATAGATGAGGTTAGGTGAGAGAGGACGAGCTCACAGAGCCCTTCTTTTGTAAGAAGATCTTGTATAAGATTTCAGAAAGTAGATAGACATAGAATGATAGAGAGGTCTGGGTAGAGAGGCCTTAGAAGGTAGAATAGTTCCGAGAGAGAGAGCTTGAGAGAAATGGGACTCTGTTACAGTCCAATTTTGTAATCATCTGTATAGACACACAAAGATAATAGAAAAACAGTTTTTCCTGCATATTGTTGTTCATGTGTTTATGTGTTTCATGAATGAATGTTGTAGATATATGATAAGTTTTATTTACAGTAGGAAGATAGATTTATTTTATCTTCATTGAGTTTTATAATATCGTTTTGGGTTCTTTAGGCTATGCAAGGAGTGCACAACATTACAATCGAGGTTATGTAGCTAGCACATGGAGTGCGCAACTGAACTCTGTGGAGTTAGAAAAGAACATGCCAGGAGGGCACACCAGAGCGATCATAAACTCAAGAGGAACCTCAAGGTTACTGAATTCCTTAGAGGGAAGATTGTGCAGAAGAAGCACAGAGAAACAAAGTTACTGAGAACTTTGTCGAAGCTCTGCCAAGTGGGCATTGAGCTAGTGCAAGTGTGAATAGAAGAACTCCGTGTTGAGTTCAGAAAAAAACAAAGTTACTGAACACTCTGTGAAGAAAATCTCTGCAAGGTGTGCATCGAGCAGAAGGATGCCAAGAGGGCGAGAAGTATTTCTTGTTCAAGAAATCCTTCGGATCTGAGTTTGACGAAATCTTGAGAACACAAGGTGTGTGTGGGGGATCGAAACCTTCAAGGAGGTCAAGCTCAAAAGAGATAACGTTTTCATAGACACGCGAGACCAAGAGTCGGGTTCACAGGAAGGAAGTTCAAAGGCTGAGACCTTTCGAACACAAAAAAAATATTCTAAGTCAGGAAGAAATCCAAAGCTCCGGAGGAGGAGCACATCAGCCGTAGATCAGCTGCAGAGGAGAAGATCTGGACCGTCGAATCTCACGTCTAGACACCCAGAAAAGCGCATAGGAGAAGATTATATTTGGAACGTAGGATCTAAGCACTTGGATCAATAGTAGTTGGATCTAGAGGAACGTGCACGAGGTTTAACCCTTTAGAGTTGCACAGGAGTGTGGACATCGCGAAACGTGACTTCGTGAAAAGATCACAATCGTTGATCAGGGAGCGATTTGGACCGTTGATTGTCCGGGGAGAATATCGACATTTCGGGGATCGAAAGATCTGAGGAGAGAAGTATTTCGAATTCGCAAAATGCGAAGTCCCAAAATCATCAGGATTGTCCATCGCTAGAGGACAGGTGGCAGTAGAGAAGTGTTTCACTGACTCACACATTGGAGAAGACAAAGGGCAAAGTCACAAGAACTCACGAAACCTGAAATCCTGATGAGATCTAGACCGTTAGATCCTGAGGAGCGTGAACTGTTGGATTTGAGGTGCTTCAAAATATCATAATTTCAGAAGTTGGGAATGTGAAGGAAGTTGTGACTTGGAAGTCACAACTCGCGAAATCCCAATTTGCGAAAGGAGAATATGGACCGTCAGATCCAAAAGGGGCACGTGGCGAAAGATCGTGGACTCCAGGAGAAAGCACTCCGAGAGAACACGAAGGAGAAGTTTGAGATTTGGGATCACCGAAACCCGAACAACTGAAGTGAACGCCAACTGTTGATCTGGGTTGGACAGGTGTCACCAAATTGTGAACTCTGAGAAGATTCACTCCGGAGACTTGTGGCTGTTGAGACTTGAAATCGTCGAAGGCTGGAAATTCGAAACGACGAGAGCCGTTGATGTGGAGGAGGACACGTGGCACCATATCCAGAACTCTAGAAGAAACCAGAGGAAGAAAATTCTGAAGATCTAGAGAAGATCTTGATCATTGATTGAGGAGGGAGTCTGAGGACCGTTGATTTGGTTGAGGAGGCCAAAGTCCTGAAGTGGGAGCACAATCGTTGATTGGGAAGAATACGTGTCAGTAGATATTACACTCCAGAAGATATCCAGTCAGCAGAGGCGAGGATTTGAGACTTGAAAGTCCCGAAGGCCAGATTAGCGGAGGAGATCCTGGCCGCACTTTTAAAGGGACAGGTGTCGTAAAATATTTCATTCCGGAAGATTTCCACACAGAAGTAGCAAGGGTTTGAGACTTCAAAAATCCTGAAGTCTGAAATCGCGAAGAGATCTGGTCCGTAGATTTGGGGAGGATAGGTCTGAACCGTCAATCCAGGATACTGTTAAGATCGAGAGATCGACGGTCCCATAGTATATAAGAGATTGGAGGTGCGTGAGATTTAGAAAGGAGTCACGTGGTCATGTGAGGACATTGTCCAAAGTCACATGCGAAGAGGGATCTTAGTAAAGAGGCACTAGCGCCCATGAACTGAAGAGCAATGGAACACGCAAACAGAAGGTGTGGGTATCACAGGACCTGCGCCAAAGGAAGAAAAGAGGCGTGTGTATAATTTCTGGGTTCATTCAGGAGCCCGCAGAGTCAATACGACTCGACAAGGAGAACGATCCAGAGACCGGGAGGTCGCAGAACCCTGAAGGGGAGGGGCTTGCATCAATATTTTATATGTATTTATTATTACAATGATGAGTGTTCCATATATATAGAACATATGGTGACTGTCCATGAAAAGATGTGTCGATTGGATTATATATATATATATATGGAAGAATGTCTTCCCGATATTATTCAAACATCAACACCCCCACCCGACATGTATTTGATTTTGAAGCAATAAATCTTAAAAATGAACAAAACAACTCTTACCCCACACTTGGAGGGATGACCCTGAAATACACCATCAAATAAATGCCCAAGGGATTTACTTCTCTATGGGAAGGGAGGGGACCAAGTTGTTCTCAAGCACCTTCACTTCACAAGAGAATTCTGTCAAAAGTTTGATTACCATAGCAGCAACGGTGGGAGGAGGGAAGTATTTATCTTGAAAAATTTGTTGATTGTGTGCCCACTACACAAAGTAAACCAAAAATAAAGGGAGGGATCTGAACTTGTTACCACGAGGGTCTTCCTTCCGCGATTTGAGCTTGATGTCAATTTTCAAAGATACCTCATCTTTTCTTTTTTAAAGCTTTAAAAGATTTACATCATAGTTTTTAAAAAAAAAAAAACATTAAAACATTTACATATCAATTTTAAAGAATTTAAATTTCACTTCTAAACTCGACTGGATTGTTACCGTGTAATTGATATTAAATGCAATATCTACAAGTTATTCCAATTAATAGAATTAACTTTACCATAAATTTGAAATGCAATATCTACAAGTTATCGCAATTAATAAAGTCAACTTTACCAAATATAATGCTGATTTGGCATAGATTGATTGTGGGTCCCGATTAATAAAGTTAACTTTACCCAAAATATTGTTGATGTGGCATATGGTTGGTCAAATAAATTATGTTGAGATCATGTTAACATAGATTTTGAGAGATCATAAAGGTGATTCAAGTAATTCGAAATTAAATATCCCTATCAATATTTCAAGTGTCATAACTTATCCACTAATTTTTGAAAAACACCATAACCAAATTTATTATAAAACAAATACCTTAACCAAATTTATTAAGTTTACGATCAAGCCACATCAAATTGGTGTATGAGATCTCCTTGTTTATGGGACAAGGGATCTTCCTCTACTCAACGATTTGACTGATAAAGTTTACAAAAGTATAAAGCAAAAACTAAAATGTATAAATTTTGGTAAAACGAGATACCAGATTTCTGTGCATCCATGGCCATAAACCCCAACTACACTTCTATAGAAAGACATTATAAAACTTTACGTATAAAACTTTTTTTAAAAGTATTGTTGGCATCCAAATTGGCTGGTCTACTGTATCTATAAGAATTATATGAAAGTGATAGTGTACACTTTTTAAGTTTAGTTTTTTTTTTTTGGATATTATTTGTTTAATTTTGTTCAAAATTTAATTAAAAATTGTTGGATCTATAGATTCTATTAATTAAATATAATTTTAGTGGTCTAATTTTTTTTTAACAGGTTGATTCTATTTATACATTTAAAAATGTAATTTAAACAATTTAAACAACAGAAAATTGCAATTTCTTCCAAATTTATATCTTCTAAATTCAAAATAAAATACCAAAACATAAACAATTTAAATAACAACAATCTAAAAACCTAATAATTAATAATAAAACCCTAATAATAGATAATAAAAATAATGTATACTTTATATGTTTGTAAATTTCACAACATTCTGTGCATGCTTTACATTCTAAAACCCTAACAATTGATAATAAGAATAATGTATACTTTGTATGTTTGTAAATTTCACAACATCCTGTGCATGCTTTACATTATTGGACCTTACCGCTTGAAAGCGTCGTAGATTGTTGTGCAATAACGGGAAGGGTTGTTCTGACCTGATTTAACATTTTTGGTCAGCTTTATGCACCCATCATAAATTCAGTTTAGTCTGGAATATTGAAGTGTGATAAAGAAACTTGTAAGAATTACACAATCTTGATAATCCCAGTTTACACAATCTTGCAAGAATTGGAGATCTTAAAATGTTGTATTATAGATGTTGGACTTGTTTCCTTGTCATCTGCAGCAAGTTATGGTCCACAAATTCTCTCTATTTTTGGTTGCATGGAGATAACTGACTAGGGCCTCCCTTTTATAGGGAAGATAGGGGAAACTTTGATTGGTTTGAATCTGCAACAGTGCCATGCCATGGGATCAGTAGCAGGGCACGTGCTTTGCTTGCAACATGTTTATGGCGGTGTGGCCTCCTTGTTTAAGTGACTTCGAAACCTGGAAATGATTTATGATAATCCCGGGATTACCTAGATGAAGATGCAACAGTGATCAACCTAGAACCATGAACAACTGCAAACAACATTCCACAATAATTCCAGCACTCCCAAAGTTCGAATTGTTATAATGTAGATATACCAATCCACCGAGTTAGCTAAGGCATCCTCATTGAAATCTCAAAATTTTAGGGAAGTTCGATTCGATCAAACAATAAAGTGAGAAAATAAATATAGGTGCCTTAAATCCTAAAGAGTGCATTAAATGTGTTAGTTGTAGCATTGAGTGAGTGTTTGCGCATACCAAATAAACCTCAATAAAACTCCACACACACACACACACACATATATATAACTAAGGTAGATTGCATAGAACATATACATGTTCTTAGATATAAATCGTTCCCTCAATGTTAATTCTTTTGGATGGGGACAATGCACAGAACCCCTACATGTCATTAAGAGGTAAAACCCTCCGGCATTATTTGAATGGTGTGTGGAAGAAAAGGGTGTACTATCGTTCAAGTAGGTTAATACGACATATATTTTGGAGAGCGATACGTGTTCATTGTTAAACCTCGCAAGACAAAAACATGGATTATTAGAAGCTGAATTTCATGCTCTCACAGTTTGCTTGGGATCCAACTCAACTTGGCGGACCCAAGTCACCTAGCTCAATGTTTTGTTTTGGTGGCTTGACCAAGCCGGAATTACTTTGTCTAGACTACGCCTTACTTAAGATACACCCATACTCCGCCTTAGCGAATCATGCCAACTACACTTGCGTTCTTTATTTAAACAATTATATAGTTCTTATACTTAGCCAATTACGCAACCAAGAACATGCAACCATTCATACAAAAGAGACACAAATATGGTTGGGTGGCACTAAAATTCCTAACACTAGTGTAAGTCTTATTATACAAATGTTGTTACAATGCTTACAAGGAGAAGAGCCTCTGACTCAATACACAAGAGATACAAGACTTCGATCGAGTCACACTTGCCTACTAACTTACACGCTTGCCTCCCTGTTGCAACTTGAGTCTGACTGTCACAGAGTCCTCGTCACACACACTGCACAGCCTGACCTTCATGCCTCTTTGTCATGCACTTTACCCCCAAGACGTCCAACGAGACACTAAGTCAGGACTTTGCACTTCGCCTTCATATTCATCGCACTTTGTTACCTTAACTTGAGTTATTTCTTTGCTGTAAGGCCCCAGGCTAGAAGAGCGCGAGCACCCTCACCCAAGTCCTCAAGGAGACAGAATTTGGGGTAGCTCCAATACCCAAGAGTTGCACTAGTTGGGAAAGTGGGTGCCTTGGGTGCGTGAGCATGCCAACGAGCTTGCCCAAGCATAAGACAAAGCATGGGGCACACCAAGAGGTTTGGGTGCGTCGGTCCCAAGGGATGCGAAGGTTGACAAGCGAACATATTCATGGGTGCAATGATCCATAAAACAATGACCCAAAGGATGTGACGGTTCACGAAGGTGATGTTTGGAGTCCATATAAGAGCACAAGATGCACAATCAAGAAAGCATAATGAGGAGAGAAAGATCAACACCAAAGTTCTTAGGCATATTTGAACAAGGAGGGGCGAGCTCCCTCAAGGATCTAAGTCTCTCCACATGGGATCACTTGTGCTTCCTTGAGGTGATTATATGGATAGATTTGGGGCGACCTTCTTTGGATTGAGTCTATCAATAGGTAAGGTGACTTTGGAGTTTGGGGAAGTCTTGTCGTAGGATTGGGTGAGGCATGCTATGATACATAATCACATGTATGCGTGAAGTCTTGCAACAAAGAAGAGATGGTGGGTCTATGGTGGGTGCATGTCTGGGGTGCACCACAAGAGTTGTGAAAGTTGTTGCAATGGATGAGACTTGGTGTGACGAATCTATGTACAAGTCTCTTGGTGAGGTGAAGCGAGTAGTGTGACTCCGCCCAAGTTGTAAACCGACTCGACAGTGCTCATATTGTAACTGTTTCACAATAATAAGAATTAGTCGGGTGTTAGGCATGTCTTGTCCCTCCCACACTATATATGTATGTCTCTTGGTTGTTTCACAAGTGTTCTTTTTTTTTTGCATGCTCATGGATGTATGCTTAAATAACTAAGTGCTAAGTTATTAACAAATTGTCTAAGTATACAAGTGAGTTGCACTAGAGTAGGAGTGTGACTCTCCCGTAACCTAGAACAAGGTATGGGTATTATCTAGGTGAAGAGGCGTAGTCCATACGAAGCATCCTTGGTGTTTTCAAGCAACCAAGTGAGAATCGTCACAATGTCACATGCCGTCAGTAGGTGCACGATTGTAAGATTTGGTAAAGCATCATTTGGGGATGTGACAGATGGTATTAGAGTTGATTTTGGTGAAAACATTGGCTATCTCTTCACCACTATCTTGGAGATAGATGGTATCAGAGAAGATTTGGATCTTCACCACTAATGTAGTCGGAACAGTGGTGTTGAGGTGCATAGACAATTTTTGCATAGACTTGGTGATTGGTTCGGTAAGGTGGACAAACCTTTAACGAAGATAGTTTGGTCTCATACTTGGTTGGTTTGATTTGCAACGGAAGTAAGTGTCATACCTGTGCGCACACCTTGAGAAGATCAGGCACAAAGTTTGTGGTGAAACAAAGAACTTGGGAAATGAGAACGAACACAAGACTTGTCAGAGGACGTGTCGTAGATCTGATTGCAGAAGTGATCATAGAGGTTGATCATAGTAGTGATTGCAAAGGGTGATCACAAAAGCATAGCAGTTTTGGGTTGCAAAGAAGTGGTCACACCTTTGTATAGACTCAAGACAAGGAAAATTGGCCATGTGATGAGTTGAAGCACTTGAGTGAGATGGGAAACTTGATGTTACCTATAGAAGCTGAGCATCAAGGTAGTTGGTTGGGAACATTTTCATTGTGACATTTTCATGTCGTGCATCGCAGAGAACAACAATTGAGTCAAGATGGATTGTTGGAGAAGTGGGTCGACCACAACCTTCATATGATGTATCTCTTTGTAGAGTTATGATATGAAGTTAGCAATAGTATGGCTTAGTAGTCAAGCGGTGTGTGCATGGTGCCTTGAAAACAAATAAGTTAGGGTGCAGATATGGCAGGACATTGGAGATGAGTTCAATCGGTTGCATGAGAAGTTTGGGAATTAGAGGGATTTTTGAAGTGGATGGATGGACTCAACCTTGTATCACAGCGAAGGTGCTATGAAGGTTTGTGTAGCTTTGAATGATGATTGAGGAGATTTTATGTGGAGAGTCAGTGGTTTATGAAAGTGAAGGTCCATGACAACATACTCGAACCATGGGTGCAATCAAGAATTTCATTGGAAAGGTTTGGTTGATTTTGAGTTCTTTCATTTCCTAACTGTTGTAGTGAGTTATTTGAAGGGAAGTCAGATGACTTGGTGGTTCAAGCATAATTTTCTCCCCGATGAAAACCGACAAACTTGAGGGTGGCTCAAGTGGTGTAGATTTGAAGAAGTCATGTAGCAGTTGGGGCGTCTTGACTTGGGTGAATGTGTGAAGAGCTTGGGGTGACATACTTGGATGAGTCCTATGGTGGAATTAGGCAGATTTGGATGCAGTCGTGGAAGTGAATTGAGGAGTTTCCTAACCCTTGGATGAGGTACCTTGGTGTGTTGGTGCCTTAGACAGGTTTCGTGAGTCATGCAGTGACTTGAAAAGTCACAACAACAGTGCTAGAGCTTGGTCGATTGCGGAGGTGCAAGGAAGTTCCATTCTAGGAGATGGATGGAGTCAACAAAGAAGTTAACCTAGAATTGTTATCAGTCAACCTAAATGGGAAGATTGCAAACCAAGTGACTTGGGTGGTGTTTTCTTGCCTTTGGTATGGGACATTGGATGAGTTAGAGCGTACCTTGCTAACTTGCGGATGATTTTGCAATGAATTAAAGATTTGGAGGGGGTCATTGGTTGAGGATGGAAGAAGTATTGGCTCGGACGTGCCAAGGCATGGAAGTTCTTTGAGGTTACTTATTCTACTTGGAACACTTTGGAAAATTCATTGGGACATTTGAGGAGTGTGGGTGTGTTGGTCACACTCATCGTAGATGTTGAGTTGCAGAGGGGTGACTCGAAGAAAGGAGGTGAGTTGAGGACTTGCCTTGGTTTGGAGGATTGTGCCAACAAGATTATTGCAACATGAAGATATTACTTGGGCATGGGTGTTTCTCTTGCTTTGGGAAAAATGGTTGTGTGAATCCTAACGATTTCAAGGAATGGAGAGGTGGATGCATCGACATGGGTGAGTGGTGAAGTAAGGAGGCAATGTAGTTTGGACATGCACTTCTTGGTGCAAATGAGACATTTCATATCCAAAAAAATAGGTGAAGATGGGGATAATTCAACCAAGGAAGACATAATTGTAGACTTCATCGAAAGTTGGGTTGCAAGGGAAAAGTTGGTTGGACGTATGGAGATGCACAATGATTTTCCTTGACTCTTGGTAGAATTGGATGCGATGTAGACTATGTGTGGTTGTAGAATATTGGTTGACTACATCATGATGTGGGCAGTGGAGTGAAGGTGTCGCAAATGACTTTGTTTTGTGGTGACTTCATAGTGCAACAAGGTGAGGGGTGACCTTTCCTTGATCTGGGGACGTGTGCAAACAAACTGAATTGTGAAAGGAAGTGGCCAATTTTTGCATGAGGGTGTGCAGACTCAAGGAGTGTGACAGCTGGACTGTCCATTCAACTAGTTCATGACTTGGGTGCGAACAAAAACATGCCAAGGGGGTCAAGAGTACATACGTGCTAGTAAGTTTGGAAGCACAATAATTGGACATTGTGGATAATCTCCTTGGCGAAGATTGGATGTGGAAAAAGTGAGGCAAGGGTGGAAACTTACCTTAGTATTTGGAGTTGGATGTAGTTATATATATGCGTACAAAAACAACTAAGTTTGATCATGGGGAGGAACATATTAAGACTTTGACGTGACAGTGGGACTGATCACCCGACTAGTGAAGTACTTGAGATGTGAAATGTGCGAAGACATGGAAAATATAGTTGAAGTAGGGTGCAATAGTGTTTCGTGGGAGTTTATTGCAACAATAGCAACAACAACACGATAGAGAGTGATCATCATAGCAACATAGTGGTAGCTTGGGAATTGTAGATAGAGTTGGGGAGGAGATGTCTTTCTAATGTAGTGAGAAAATTGGTCACACTCAACTTTGGGTAGAGAGCAGTGCAGGTGGTTGCACGAGGTTTCATACGATTGTAGTGAAAGTTGGAAACTTGGGGTTTCCATTTTGTAGGAAAACCCAGGGTTTCCAGTTTGACAGAATTTGGGGTTTCTAGTTGGCACGAAATTTGGAGTTTCGAGTTGGCACAAAAATTAGGGTTTCCAACAGACTTAGTTGCAATGGGGGCATAAGTTCGTATGGAGACTTGGAGATCATAGATTTTGTGGATTTTTTGGGGACAAAAACAACTTTAGGTGGGGAAGGATGTAAGGTCCCAACTAGAAGGGCACATACACCGTCCCCCAAATCCTCAAGGAGATGAAATTTGGGGTTGCTTCGGCACCCAAGAGTCACACTATTTGGGCAAGTGGGTGCCTTGGGAGCACGAACACACCAAGAGACTTTCCCAAGAATAAGGTGAATCATGAGGTGCACCAAGAGGCTTGGGCATGTAGGTCCTAAGGGACACAAAGGTGTGTAGGTACCAAGGGACACAAAGGTTGACAAGTGCACGGGTTCATGGGCGCATTGGTTCATTTGGGTGCATTGATCCATGAAGGGGCATGACACATCAAAGGGATGCGATGATTCACGAAGGAGACATTTGGAGTCCATATAAGAGCACAAGGAAAAAAACCAAGAAGGCATAGTGAGGAGAGAAAGATCAACACCAAATTTCTGAGGAATATTTGGACAAGGAGGGGTGAGCTCCCTGAAGGAGCCAAGTCACTTAACATGGGAATACTTGTGATGCCTTGACGTGATTTTGTGGACAGAGTTGGGGAGAAATTCTCTGGATTGATTATAGAAGCAGACATGGAAACTTTGGAGTTTGGTGAAGTCTTGTCGTAGGTCTGGGTGAGGCATGCTATGATACAGAACCGCGGGTCTATGTGAAGTCTCGTGACAAAGAAGAGACAATGGGTTTGTGGTGGGTGCACATCTGGGGTACACCACATGAGTTGTGACAGATGAGTCTTGGTGTGAAAAATATGTGTATGAGTGTCTTGGTGAGGTGAGTCAAGTCATGTGACTCTACCAAGTTGTAAACCAAGTTGATAGTGCTCATATTGTAACTGTTTCAAAATAATAAGACTTATCCAATTGCTAGACACATCTTGTGTCACCCACACTATATCTGTATGCCTCTTGGTTGTTTCAAAAGTGTTCTCTTTGTTTCACATGTTCATGGATGTATGCTTAAATTACTAAGTGTTAAGTTATTAACAAATTGTCTAAGTATACAAGTGAGTTACACTTGAGTAGGAGTGTGACTCGCCTGTAGACTAGAACATAGTATGAGTATGCTCTAGGTTAAGAGGTGTTGTTTCAATGAAGTATCCTTAGTGTTTCCAAGAATCCAAGTGAGAAATGTTGTGGTGCTGCACACCCTTAGCATGTGAAAGATTGTAAGATTTGGGCATGCATCCTTTAGAGATGTGACATTCTACAACTCAAGTTCAGTTTTGTTTGGCTATTTGCCTCCCCTCATATATATATGCATCCATGAATCACATGAAAGGTTGCATCCCTTGGTATCCACCAAGTCAACTCTTCATCTTCCACATGGGCATGTCCTTTGGTCTAGTCGAGCCAACCCTTCCTTTTCCAAGTGGTCGCATCTGCTCCATCTCGTGGGTGTCACACTGCTTGGTGAAGAGTCAAGTCGACTTGACAACTTGTTGCAAGGATGCGCCCAAATCACAACATATCACCAACTTGTCTCATTCGTTGAGTTGTATGCACCCCAACTTCCTCTAATTCAAGTTATCCTTTCCATGACTTGTGTGATCTAGGATTGCATTTTCCTTAAGCAAACTCACCGAGCCAATGTGTTGTGTTTCCTTGCTTCACACGCCCTTGTCTCACTGAGCTAATGTGTTATGCAAGTGTGGGATGCAAGTATCCTTAGTTCACACATCTATATCGTGTACCAAGGTACTCCTACCTGCTCCCTGTATAACCATGCCATCACATATTCATTCCATTTGGGCACGCCTATAGCCAATCATTCCATCCAAAAATCCTAAATTTCACAACTTACCCTCTTTCCAAGGCTTTCTATTGGTTGGGTGAGCACATCCTTAGATGGGGGTATTACATCCTCCCCCACCTAAAGTCATTGCCATCATCAGTAACATCCTCAAAATATGTCATCTCCAACTTTGCTCAAACTTGTGCCTCCATTGAAACCAAGTATCGTGAAATCCCTAAGTTTCATGCCAATTGGAAACCCCAAATTTCCTTCTGAAGTGGAAACCCCAAGTTTCCATATGAAGTGGAAACCCCAAATATCCAAAAACCAACCCAATTGTACTATACCCAACTCTTCATGATATGTTTCCCAAGTCCCTATTGTCTCTTCACCCAACTCTACTGCACTATCTCATCGTGATGTTGTTTCCTTGTTGTTGTTGCTTCCTACTACAACTAATTATCGTTTCCTTCTTCAAAAATTTTCCTAAGTGTTGAACCCCTGTGTGATTCCTTGTTGCATTCATACTACAACCATATCAAACATTCTTGTGCACATTGACATCCCTCATGCCTTGGACTAATTGGGTAGCTAGTCCAATCATCGCGCCCAAATCATGAAAATGTAATCCTTCATGCCCAAACATAGTCACTTATATATGCACATGCATCAATCCATCTAACCTCGAAGACTAAGGCGAGTTATACACCTTTTCCCTGGCTACCAAGTCTCCTCACCAACCTAGTGTGCCTATCTTATGTCAAGCTACCAACTTATCTCTACAACCCAACACACCAACTACTGTCTTCACTGTGCTAAATTTATATCGCTTCCTGCTCCAACTCACTAAGTCACACTCATACAAATCTGCTACGATGCCCTATTCCAAGGCACCCCACACTACACTACCCTCTCCATGGAAATGTATATCTCCAAATCTGTGATGACACCTCTTCATGAAGCACCCAAGGACAAGTTTCTTGCTTCCTGATAGCATGCCACTCTTGGTATACTCAATAAAGGGAGTGTACCAAATCGCCACCACCACGGCTATTGGCATGCATGGTGTTAGATTTGTACTCCATGCACAAGTATCTCAACACCAACCTTAATTCCTTCGATGTGCATCCCAAATCCTCAAATCGTTCTGCACTTATTTGATAGTCATATATCCCCATGGATTTCCTAAACAATTTCAAAATGGATGTGGGACCACAATCCTCCATTCCCACTTCTTCCACATATTACTCCAAGTGTGGATGAGTGAGTGCCTCCATGTACTACTCTGTTTCAATGCTTATATTTTTTACCAAAAGTGGGTCGTCCAACTGATCTACCTCAACCTCTTTGAAACTCTACTGGTAGCATGGTGACTGAGGTTTCATCTCCTATGTGATGTCCTCGACAAGTGTTGTGACAGGTGACCTCAACTCATCCTTGCACTCTTTCTTTTGGCACTGCAATCCCCACATCTGGTCTATCTTCTCCAATACATTATTCATCTATGGCTCCATTGTTGTCAACCTTTTTTTTTTCTGAATCAATCCTTCCAAGGTTTCTATGGCCACCCTTGTTGTTGCACCACGTCACAAGGTCTGTCCACACTTCTACTAACTCCCTCAATCAACTTAATCACAAACATCATGGGTATTCATCCAAGCTTCCTCTTTGTCAGACTCATGGGAACACTTGGAATTTTGGCTTCATCCAAGAACACCAAGAAAATCTCGTGCGGAACTGGAACTACCTTGGAAAACCTAAGAAAATATTTCCCCAAGACCAACACATGATCATCAATGGAGCCATCGTCAAATCCCAATTTCCAAACCAACTTCCAACTATCAAATGTTTAGAGTGAACCACCCCAATCGTTAGTTACACTACTGAGTTGAACACCTTGTACATGGTCATGTTTCTCTTTGTCTTATGATGGAGTGGCTTTGCGGTCCACTCACTCGCAAAATTGTGGGTTGTTTTGGTGTCCACCAAAGCAGTGACCTTCACCCCACTCACTGTTGCATCCACAAATCAATGTCTTTCTCCTTCACCTTGCAAACGTTGTCTATGACCTCTATATTTGAACTCATCTAGACATGCTGCCAAATCATCCACCACTTCCAACATATCCTTTGCAGGTGTGGGAATTTGGAATACTTCCACCGTGGTGGCAAGATTCTTCTCTACATGTTGCATTTGATCTTCTTTCTATTCCAATTCTGCTTTAATTGGAAAATCTTCTACAAAGTGGTTTTCATTGCAAAGAAAACACCTAACATGGTTACCTCTGTAGTTGAGCATATTATTCCGTTTTGCAACATATCCTTTTCCTTGGGCATCCTTCTTCCTAAGAAACCCCAACCTTGTCATCTTCCTAGACTCGATTCCATATAAAAATACCCTCATCTCGTCGTCCCATGATTTCCATTGTGAACTAATCTCCCTCATATTCTCTAGACTTTTTTTTGTGGCTTTGATCGTGGCTTGAAAAGATATTACACCCGACATACAATTTTCCTGGGTCAAGCTACATTATGGTGCTTTCATGCAATTCTTCTTTGCACCAACACACTCAAGGTTGACTTGTCCCACATATATTTTTGGGTGATTCACTTGACAAACTATGGCCAAGTCCTGCGTTTGGCTCGTGGCACTGGAACCATTGCATATCCAAGTCAGTCTCACCCAATATATTTTATCATTCCCAATGTTCCACACATGCACGCTATATGTTCCACCCTATTAAAGCCACCTTTGTTTTTTCTAGCCTGTTTAAAATTTCATATCTGAATGCTTGAAGTCGAAAGCTGGTTTTCATATTTTCCTTTATTTTTTCCCAAAATCTCAGAAGTCTCATCACGCAAACAACGATGGATATCATACTCTTAAGGCACGATTTATTTTCTTTTAATTATTTAAACGAGTCTCTCCTTTTTACCTCAGGATGTCGCATGTCGGAAGTTATAGATCACATAGTTTACAAGTCCCGAGGGGCGAAACGATGAACTAGTTTTAAAAAAGTTTACCCAGATCATTACCAAGAGTAAAAATACTCTAAACTGTAGTTAAGCATCATCGGGATTTCGTGTCTCGGCATTTGCTAGCTCCAAAAGTCTTACCGTCGTAACCCCGATAGCCGAAAACCACGAGATTCTTGTTTTAGTAACTCGGGTTAATGTTAAAGGTAAAAAGTTTAGTCGCGGTTAAGCTCTGTCGGGAATTCGCAACTTGACGTATTTTCCTTCAAAAGTTATACCTTCGAAGCCCCGAGTCGCGAAGTCACAATATAAATAAAAAACGAAATTAATTAAACATTTAATCCAGTTTTATCCTCCAATTTAATTAAATCATATCATCGCGATCTCGCGATTTTGCAACTCGGCATACAAGCCTCCTAGAAGTTATACCTTCGAAGCCCCGAGTCGCGAAGTCGCGATATAAATAACAACGTAATTAATTAAATGCCTAATCATGGTTACGTTTTTTATTAACCAAAGCTAATTGTCACAATCTCGGGTCTTAAATGTTCAAAGGGTTAAAGTGAAAGATCATGATGAGGAGAGTGCCGAAAGATTAATTAACATTTAAAAAAGGCCTGATTAATTAAGCTAAGCCAACATTTTCATTGTTTTAATACGAAAATTAATATGCACAGTCTCCGAGGCGATTTTAAAATTTCTTTCCGCCAACTTGCATTACGAACTATCAGAATTTATGATAGTAATTAGAAATGAGGCGAATTGACAAGTAAGGATTTGGTTTTTATTGCTAAATTTATATTTAAGAATGATTTGACTGTTCTGTTCCTAAGGACGCACTAGTTTTAAATGGTCGAAGGCATGGATCTTTTATTTGTTGTCTCAAATTTCATTTCTATTCTACGTAGAGCCAACTTTTCGCGAGCGAACTAATTTTTGTATGTATACATATTGTTATTGCAGGAGAGCTAAAGTAGAATCCCCCACCATGGCCCCGCGAAAAGCATCTAAAGCCATTGTTGAGGTTTCAGGACAAGGTTCAGACAACGTTTCTGATACTTCACCTCGAAGTGTCGACTCTGTCATGACCTGGTCATATATTTCTGAGGTTCTACAGTCTGAATTGGTAGATGTTTCAGATGATTCCAGTGAAAATGAAAAAGACGACCTGATCACCAAGTATAAGATTGTCATCCAGGATAAAATGCATAAAGTAGCGGCTAGGCCACGTCTGCTCCCTTACTATGATATGATCCGGTGGGCATTAGACCATGTAGATATACCAACCAGAACCATCGTCAATGAGCAGAAGGTCACCATTGGGACTTTCAGACCCAAACAATTGCAGGCTATGTACAAGTTGCCAGCCATGTCGGACTTTGTTTACAATGTTGAATTCCTGGAGAATTTTAAATAGAAGGAATGTGTGCAATACGACAAGATTATGTATGGTTTAATCAAAGATTGGGTTTCACACCCTGCGAAGTTCAGGGTGGACAGTAATGGTATATATTCAATAGCTTCTCTGGAACCACAATTCAAATATATCGCTATGATGACTTGCATATTATATAGGAGAGAGAACACCACACATTTTTTCCTTCAGTGGGTGCCTCTAATTCACACGGTTGCCGAAGGCTGTTCCTTCGACTGGGATAAACTACTATTTGACAGTTTGAACAGTCAAGTTACAGAGTATTGAGCGCAGAGGGAAAGAAGAAAGATTGCTTCATTCTTTATGGCCATGTATATCATGGACGCCGTGTGTTTTTTGACACCTTTTCCCTTAATGAGTTGGAGCTGGACTCCATCGGAGGCTGAGCCCATCCACGTCTACCATTCAATGCTGTGGGAAGACAAAGCCTCAGATTTTGTGTATGAAATTATTAACTGGGTGATGGTACCACTGCATGTCAGTATCTTCGGCCACCCGCCACCCAGGATCTTAGACAATATCCAGTAAATCTGAGCAGTATAGCCGACTGGTACGTGGAAGCATAATTTTCATATCTCAGGGTTTTCGGTGCTTCTGTTCCTCCGAATGCCTTGCTATTATTCATACCCGATAGACTAGCTTTCTGTGAGATTGCTAGACAAACCGTAATCGATGGCGTAAGCAAGGAGCTTAAGGGATATTCTAAGAAGGTATGGCCAC
Source organism: Picea glauca (assembly GCA_000966675.3). Lineage (NCBI taxonomy): Eukaryota > Viridiplantae > Streptophyta > Pinopsida > Pinales > Pinaceae > Picea > Picea glauca. Next base: position 654,307 of record JZKD02S1648615.1, on the reverse strand, counting down.
CTTTTTATATTCATTTAAGTTCCTATTCTTTGTTAGATGTTGGGCATGCTAAATATGAGGAAACATCCCTGGAGGACCTGAAATTGGTTCATGTCGAATTCAAAAAGCATGATCCACAGAGGATCATAAGTAATCACTTAGCCAATTGCGGGCTTAGAAGGTTCGAACATGAAAATTCACCCGTGGATGACATTTTCCGAGGCACGAGATCTTATGCCGAGGTTTTAGCTCGGATACAAGCCCTGGCTCCTAAAGAAAGGGCTGATGTTTTAAAATTCCAAGAACATCGGCGGAGTTGTCTTCCCCCAGTATTATGGGGTGAAAATCCAATAAAAGTAGAGGTGTAGCAAAAAGAAGTAGAAGGCTCAAAAGATTCAGCACCCATGAAAGAAGAACACTAGGATGGGGAGGAGAAAATTAAGAGTCAGAAACCGGAAATAAAAACTCTCGATTTGCCGAAAAAGCAGACTCCAGTTACCACTCCAGGTCAACTAGCTAAGAAAATTGGAGATCCCATTGCCTTCAATACTCCCTTACAGTCAACTCAAGGGAACATAGATGCAGGGTGGATTTTCAATGAGGAATTGAGACCTATAAGGATGGAAGAGCTCCCTCCAAATGAGTTCTTTTTTTATAAGAAGAGAAAAGTTGTGGTAAAGAGAAAATTCTATCAAGAAGAGGGATCAACAACCAAGAAATTTAAGGTGTTGACCGGCGGGAAAAACAAGAAGAAGGACGAATTCACGACAGAAATAGCTGGAACATTAGGGGCATATGCTATGACAAACCAATTTTCAGTCGGGGTTTTGAAAAATTAGCTGAAACGAAAAAATTGCCTCATCAAAACCTTAGAAGCTAAGCTAGCCACAACAGAGGAAGCTGCCAAGGACTAGGCGAACATAGGAATAGAACAAGCAAGGATGGCCGATAAAAAGGAAATCGAGCTACTCAAAGCTAAGCTCAAACAAGTAGATCTGGTAGCTCAGACCAGTCAAATACAGATAGGCTAGGAAAGAGACCTGATAGGGCAACTACAATTTAGATTAGAGTTCGCTGAAAGCCAAGTTATAAATATCGAGATGTTCCAGTCCCAGGCTATGGAGATTCGGAGCAGGGTTTCTGCAGCCTAGTGAAGTTTACTTGCCAAGGTAGAGACGATTCAGGACAATTGTATGCTTATTGATCAAGTATCAGAAAACTTATCTGTCAGAGAGAGAGAAGTTGGAGCAGCTCAGGTCGTATTTTAAAAGGCTGTAATAGCTACAACAAACAATGAATCAGAAAATAGTTCCAAGTTTTCCATTTCGGAACAGACCCGAGGTAATATTTTGTTGAAAGAATGGGAACGCAGCATATCAGAAGGTAGATGGCAAGCCAAGAAGGTAAGGGAATCCTGTGAAGAGGCTTTTGGTTCTATAGATGGAGGTCTGTTGGGCATTGATAGTGGGAGCAATGTTGAGACACTGAACCGAATAAATATAGCGAAATTCTCTCTTGATATAAATGAGAAAGAAAAAAGAGATTCGACCGAAGTCTCACAAGTAACTCAGGCAGACATAGTTCAAATAGATAAATGGATTATTAAACCAAGTGTGCGATTGTGCACCATCGACACCCTAGACCGACATATGGAAGAAAGGTTACCGCAATTAGTCTGAGATTGTTATATTTTTGAGGCCAATTTTCAAGCCGAGCCTTTTGGGTTGATATCTCGGATGGTGGAGAAATGTGTTACTTGTACCGAGCGTGCAAGAGGGCAGGTTTCTGGTACCAAATAAAGACATAGGATAAATAAATGAAACGATTGATCTCCTTCTCGTTGTAATTGAAAATCCTGGAACGATTGGGATTCCATCATATGTAAATTTGTATAAATATACAAGAGAAGGAAGGAACAATGGCTGGACCTTTTTGGGTCGATTGTAATAGAGATTTTTCTCCCTCGAGAGTTAATACAAAGCAAATCTAAAGATTCTCGATTCCGTCACGACTGTGTTATGAGTTTGTTTCCTTATATTTCATATTTCATTTCATTTCATATATGTATCTAATGAATGCTTCGCTATAATTTAGTACAACCTCTACTATAGTGAATAAATTTTAGTTTTCTATATTGTTTACCATTTTTCCTCTGTACCATCTATTAGCAGGTATAAGACCAGTGAACATTTTAGATTTCTATATATATTTTATGCTTCATCAGGTTATTTATTTATCTTCTTCTTCTTCTGTTTATAAGTGAGATTCTCCCTTGATAGGAGCCTTACATCTCATACACATTTATTAAAATATAACTCAGTTACGGGAAAGGGCCTTTGGTTTGCACCCTGTTTTCACTACTGGAGCTATAACTCTCCCTTATATGACCGAAATCGAGACAACATCTAAAAAATTTTCTTTGAGATTTTTCTTATCATTCTGTTCCTCTATGACTGTCCCTGTGACAAGATAGCCTAATATTGAACTCGGACTATCAGATCAAACACATATTGCCTTGAATATTTTTGATACTATTCTTAAAACAACCACTACACGGGTCAAACTGGAACGTTCGTGGGCAGTGATTGAAAGGGACATAAACATCCAGGAACAGTTGGCAGCTAGACAACCACCTAGAAATCAACCCTAGCTTCCCTTGCCAAAGGTTGACATTTATTCCTTCTCTACTCCTTACTCACTTTCGAATGCCTAGACACTGTACTTCTAAGCCTTAAGTACAGACTCTGGAACAACACACCCTACCACCAAATTGATCACTCTATTTGAAACGTGACTCAAATTCCTTCTTTTCCAAAGCTTCATATCTGTGCTGGTCCCAAATCTTCATACACAATTTGCGGTCATTCCGTCACTTGGTAAACTCTTCGCACAAAATTTTGTCACATTCCAATTCCGTTGCCTGTTAAATGGAGCACCAACTGTGCCACCAAGCTAGGCCAACAACCCCAAATTTTTTCAAACTCAACTCTATGATGAAACTATCTTCAAAGTTGCTCTTATACCATCTATCATGAAGGTGATAATGGTGAGTAGATTTCCAAACTATTCTTGAAGACGAACTCAAACTTGGTCGCCTGAGTTTTGCATTTTGATACCATCTGTTACGCCCCCACTATCTTCTTGAGATCCAACTCAACTTGGTGCAAGAAAGTCACCCAGTACTTGAGGTCGTGTGGCACCGTGAAATTTTGTTTCAACGGTTTGACCAAACTAAAATTACTTCATCCAGACTATGCCTCACTCAAGATGCACCCATACTCTACCTTGAGATAATCGTGCTAGCTACACTTGTGTTCTTTGCTTAAACAATTACACAATTCTTATAGTTATCCAATTATGAAACCAAGAACATGCAACCATTCATACATAAGAGACAAAAATACGGTTGTGTAGCACTAACGTTCCTAACACTCGTATAAGTCTTATTATACAAATGTTGTTACAATGCTTACAAGGAGAAGAACCTTCGACTTAATACACAAGAGATAAAAGAATTCAGTCAAGTCACACTTGCCTACTAACCTACATGCCCACCTCCTTGTCGCAACCAGAGTCTAACTATCACAGTCTCCTCCCCTTCACACACACTTACCTACCAAGCCTTTTCGCCTCTCCGTCGTTCACTCTACCCCCAAGACACCCAATGTGACACTAATCCAAGACTCCACACTTTTTCTTCATCTTTGTCGCACTTTGTTACCTCAGTGTGAGTTGTGTCTTCTCCAACTAAAGTTCGGTTCTATTTGGATATCCTCCTCCCCTCATAGAGCCTACCCTTTGTTTGACAAGTGGTCCCATCCATTCTATCTCGTGGGCATCATACCACTTGGTTAAGAGTCAACCCAACTTTCCAACTCATCGCAAGGATGCACTCAAGTCACAATGTGTGACCAAAATGTCCCATCCGTTGAGTCGTTCATGCCCCAACTTTATCTAAGTTGAGCACTATGTTATTTTTCCTTATTGGACATACTATATGCATGATCATTAGTGTTTCACATGGATCTTCTCATTCCCCACGATGATTTTAGATTCTATTGGATATACTTTCAATGGTAATTGGAGTCTCATCAATAGATTGTGCTCTTTGGTGCTCCTTCAATTAAACAACTTATTTCAATGGATATTTCTTTCATATTTCAACTAGAATCTCCCTCAACCAAGAGGTGGTATTGTGTTGGTATTGGTAATATGGTGTTTTGGGGAGGTTCTATTTTTTGATGGCTCGAGTTCAACATTAAAAGGGGAAGCTGTGATCTAATGCTTTCTCTTCTTGGCCTCTTTCCTATCTTCAATTAAAATGTTGTGCATCGAGATGACTTGTAATGTCCCTGATCCAGACCCTTTGTAATTGTACATATATGTTGGTGAGTCGTGGTATCAATTGTAAGTGTAATGTACATATTGTAACATACCCAACCACCTAGGCTAGGTCATGCCACTTAAAAATTTCATGCTCTGATACCATATTGTGACATCACTAAGCCACCCAGGCTGAGTCACATCACTCAAACTTCTCTTGCCAGCAGCACTGATACCATATTGTAACACACCCGACCACCTGCTAGGATATGCTATGGAAAACTTTCAGACTATATACAAAATTTTAAACATACACAAACACTTTGAGAAAATGTCCAGATTCATGCGGAATAATAGTAAAAATACACAAGCAACTCACACAAGCAAAACCCATGAAATTAAACACTTAAAGAATAATGAAACAAGTAATTTAACACTCACTTGATACTTATCTTTGATAAAATACCACTAACTATGTGCAGACCTTCCACGATCCTCCTAAACTTAGACCACGCTGCTAAAAAATCTTAGCAGTGGGTCACCCCTGAGCTGGGACTAAACTCCACCCCAGTAAAGGGATTCCTTACCAGGTTAATGTATCTAATATAACACAAACAAATCTGTTAGGTGCCAACTCGAACTAACAACCCACAATCTCTCATTCCCCACATGCTTGTCCCACCCCAGGAAGTGTGCCCCTTCTCTACTCAATAGTCCTTCGACTGCCCCACTTCCCTTCCAGGGATTCAACAACAACTTGGATAGGAAGTCTCAGAGAAATGTAGTTGCAGTTGGGCACCCCCAGGAAATAAATTCCCATCAATTCTCTCACCTAGAGAGATTTTCTCATGGGTTTGACAACCCGCCTCTTTGGTTTCCCATGGGCCTGACGATCTGCTTCTTCAGTACAACTCTTAAGTCAACCAGGTACATGAACAGGTGATGGTAACATCAGCCTTTGGGTAAGGTGCAGGTGATGGAAACAATGGCCTTCAGGTAGGGTACACGTGCACTTCCCATAACATGAAGGGTATGAGGTATAGCTGAAGGAGTGCGTGCAATATGGAGAGGTCAGAATGATGGAGAGTATGGAATGAATGAATTAATAATGCACTAAGTCTAAATTCTTTGTATGCATGTCCCTAATTGGACACTTGTCAGGTTGAGAGCTACTTTTGTCCACTTGTACCCATCCTTGGAACTTAGGATAAAATAATTATCCATACTGTTTTCTTTAGGAATATATTATAATATTCCTTTGGAAATAATCCCTCTATATTAGCCCCTTCCTAGGCTCTTATCCCCCCCGATTTCCCTTCCTAGTGGAGTTTATTCCCCCATATTCTTTTATTGTGGTTCATCTACACAAAGTGATGTATTTTGTTAATGATATGAGTGTTTACATATACAAAAATAGGCTCAATGGCCTTTAGAATCTAGGCTCTTCGACCTAATAATCACATAAGCCTTCTGGACTATAATAACCTAGCTCACTAGCCTATAAAACATATTTACGTTTACAACTGGGACTCGGTCTTAGGGTATTACATTCCCCTCCCCTTATCTATGCACTATCCTCAGTGCATTATAAACCATGTAAAATTCAAAATTCTTCAAAAAGATCCAAGACTTTGCTATTGGAAGCTTGTTGTCCACCTGTTTCTCTACTTTCAATCCCCAATTCATGTATTAATACTGTAGCTAGAATTCATTTTCTCTATTCCATAGAGCTGCTTCAGGAATGAATTTAGCTCACTATTCCATTTTACACATCCTCATTATGACAACTACCATGCCATAAGCACTCCTAAGTTGCCTCTTCCTTGTTGCACTTTACCGTTCCAGGCTCAGGTATCCCTTCACTGCTACACAGTCCTTCAACGATCCATCTTACCAAGACTTTCACACACAAGGAGAGTGCCAACTCATTATTAGAACCCCACCAAGGTTCTACATTTATAGGGCTCCAGTGTCTCCAACAATAGTTGTTCTTCCCAAGAATTCCATTTTTAATCAATATTATATCATCATTATCAAACACATACAATTATTATGAGAGAACTTTATAAAAAATTATTTAGAAACTCAAACTTATTTCATAAGGAATTCAACTTTTTCCTAAAATATGAAATTCTATCTCATAATTTTCACGGCTGTTGCAATCTTCCTTATGGATTTCAACAAGCACCATACTAAATACCACTTTTCCTGCCATGCTTCCATCTTGCATTCAACCAACAAATTATCAGTATTTCCTGTACAATATACTTTCATTGCAATATATACCCAAAACCTTACAAAGTGATCTTAGAATTTTCTACACCTAAAAATTCAATCACAACCATCAAACAATTCATTAAAAAGAATGAATTATCATTCTATGCATATGCATGTTCACAATTAATATCAACAAGTTCATTAATCTATTTTCTGAACATAAAATTTCATGTAGTCAATGCTCATGTGACTACTTGACTTGCAACTTTCCTATTGCAATGTCTAATAGTTCTTGAAATGTTTTCAACTCCATGAGTTAGTAATAGTTGTAACATTTCAGTTGTTAGTATAATTATTCCTATTCAATAGCATATATGCATGCATTCACAAAACACATTCAATAAATGCATTTAAGTATACAATTATATCATGCATAAGTGCAACTGTCAATGCATATCTATGCATTGCATCTTTCCATTGATTTTCATAATGATTTATATCTAGGTCATGTATCTCACCATCGTTAAATTGAAAATATGGCCATTTCCTTGACACATTCTCCATACACTTCCTATTGTATTCTATTGTATTCTCAATTATTTGGATGCCTTCCTTTTTGACCTGAACACTACACCAAGAATATAATTTTGTGGTTTTCATTAGTGTTAGCAAAAAGGTTGCAATCAAAATATTATTTAGAAGTAGAAAGTTCATTGGATACTCGTGCGGTACATAGTCTTTCCAAAACCAACCATGGAATTGTCTCTTACGTGACTAGCTTTTTTAGCATCCATTCCCATAAGAGTGGCCTACCTTTTATTTTTTTGGTTATTACCTCATAACCAAATTAACATGACATGCTACTATGTCATTATATGCATTCAAAAGCCAAGAAGATTTGATAATCATTACAGGCCTCCAACCTTTACCACACCTAGTGGTATCTTATTCACATGAATACATTCAAATAATAAAATAATATGGTTTTATAAAATAACTCTGGATGAGGAAATTCTTACCTAAATTCCCTTAATCAATTATGTAATAAGAGCATATACAACACATACCTGCATAGTTGTCATTAAATGAATTTAATGCTACCTGGATAGTTGATAACAATAGAAGCTCCCATGCCTCTTTTTTAAGACTTATAATCCACTCTTCAAATTTCTATTGCTTCCTTCCATATGAAACAAAATCGATAGAAACACTTGCAAGCATGCAATAATTCTCTCTTTCTTGGTACAACAACCACCATTAGCAACTTTCATATTAATATATATTCAACAATAGACTAATCCTAGTCTTATTATTTTATACATGTATATTAACAAATTGGCATTCATAAATTCATATTTGTATGCACTAATAATGCATCATTAGCATGCTCCTAAATGCATTTGCATGTTTATTTCCTGTACTATGTATGGCTGTCCAACAAGCCATAACATAATTGTTTCTACAATAATTGCAACAACCTCTTTCTCTCTGTATCACTTTTCTTTGTTGTTCCTAGAAGTCTTCAATTCTTTCTGGATTCTTGAGTCTTCTTGTGTTCTTACAAAAGAAGTTAATGCACCTGATTGATCTCTATCTTGAGTACTTTTCCATCCCAACTTTTCTTATCTACTTTTCACACTTGTAACCATATATTATGCTAATATTAATTTTCAGCATTCCACTATAACTTGGATCCCATTGATCCAAATCCTACATGACCAAATTACATTTCCAATCATGCTCTCTAATTAAACTTCGACATTTATCACCAATTTCTTTACTGAAAAAAAATAATTCATCCTTTGCTTGACCGAACATATCAACTCTTGGATTTTCTTAATGAACCATTACTTTCTCTTGTCCCGGCCCATATGATTTCAACTTGACTTGCATAATCATTTTTAACATGTTGCTATGCTACACAATTCTTATTTTCTAGCCGCATAGAGTTAATTGGAATGAGTTAGCATTGCTCTTACTTTCCATCATATATTCTAGTGATACTTTCCACCCCTGGAATGTCACTTATGGCTCTGTTCCACTTGATATAGATCCTCCTTAGATTTTATTTCTTTTGCATTCTATACCAAGCATATATGCATTTTCTTCTTCATGGTTCCTTATTTTTTTCCCTTTATAAACCTTGTTTCCATTATCCTAATATGTTCAAGGAGATGACCCCATCATAAAATATTTCTTCCTTGTATTGGAAAACCCTTCCTTAGAACCTGATTGCATTCCTCTAGATGCAATCTATAAATAATGCATTTCTTATGTATTTGTTGGCACTTCTTTAGTATGTTCACACCTTTATTTCTTAACCCATGAATTTTTGTCATACAACCATGCTTCCACTACTCTAATCTGATAACAATCATGGAAAGGTTATCTCTAAAACTGTAGGACCGATCTTTGAAGATGTTGTCCTTCTCTCCATGTATACACTCTATCTCTCTTTATTATAATACTAGCATTATGATATATCAATTTGCATAGAATAGGTCTTTCCACCATGTACATCTTTATCTTAACATTGGCCTTTGTTATAATGAATAATATTTCTCTACTTCCTCTATTTAAATGATATTCTTTACACCTTGATTCCACAGATCATTCTGGTTTGTAGTAGTGGATCTCTTATAATGGATCCCCAAGACTTCATGGTTGCACCTTGAACTCATACTTGGAGATACCACTTTGCTAAGACAATTTGCTCTGTTTGATAAAAAACCCCAATCTTTTCTTGAAACACATTTATTATGAGAGGTAATAATTCAAAAAAAAATTCTGGTGAAAGCAAGCATACAACAACAATGCTTAGTTCAACCCACAATACACTATTCTGGTAACATATGTGCAATTTCCCCCCTTCATGGTTACCATAATTCTTCTTTATGATTCCCTGTAAATTTTGTTGCTCATCTCACAATTTTGGGTGATTACATGGAATCCTTGGTCTAATACCTTGCCAATGACTATTTTCTTGCTCAATTCTGAGTCTTGAGCATAAAGTTATGGTTATTTGAAAAATTGTCCTTTCCGTGAGGGAAATCCTTGTACAAGTGATATTCTCTAGGAGCCGAATTAACTCTTGGACCAATGTTGGATCCTCTCTTAAGGTTCACATGCCCCTTTGATTCCTTCAAATGTAGGTCCGTGCAAATTAGAAACCCGCGGGCTCCTTCTCTAAGCCCCTTTCTGTCTTAATAATCAATTTTTGGGCAATAGCCCCTTTACTTCAGCCCAAAACTCATGTGACCATGGGCTAGAACTAGGTGCCTACATAAGTGGCGCTTATCTGAAGCTTTGGAACTCCAACATTCTTCTACTTCGGTCTTCGAATTTTTTTACCACATAGCACGCTAAGTCCCCCAAACAACGAACTGGAAAATTCATGTACTAGCGCTTCGATGCTTCGTTACTTCGATGCTTTAGAGCTTCGATCTTTGGAGGATATACCAACACAAAACCAAAAATCACCCGAACACTGAATTGGTGAACTACTCTGGCACTCTCTGGCTCTGGAACTTCAGGATTCATAGGTTCTAATCACAAAACATGCCAATCCTCCCGAACACCAAAGTGGCCAACTCCTGGAGAGTGCACAGGTCAATGATCCCTGGCTCTTGTCACGATCTATGACCAGAAAGAAATCCAGGACTCTGGGACTCCGGGTCTTTCCGTGACTCCAACACGCAACACCAACGAAATTCCTAACACCGAAGTGAAGATCTATGATTCACACTCCTCCAACAACCAATGACTGAGATCTCATCCAAAACATTGGGCTTCAAGAGTTCCTGTAGCTAAACACCGTAAAACACCAAAAATGTCAAATGCCAAAGCGAAGATCTACGACTCACACTCCTCCAACAACCAACAATTGAGATCTCCTCAAAAACTCCGAGCTTTAGGATTTCTCTCTTCTAAACACCTCCAAACACCCAAACTGCTGAATGCCGAAGCGACGAAGGGCATAGATCCATGGTCCACATGTCCCTGATAAAGAACAACATGGATTTACTCTGGGCTTCTGGACTTTGGGCCTTTTCACGCTTGAACACTTTTCACCCATGATCCTCCAAATTTCCAAACTTCCAGACATTCTCTAATCTATTGACACGTGTCCCTGATGTTCAAAGGTTAGGATTCACTACATAGTTCAGGACTTCAAGCCTTTTCACTCCTAATCACTTTTCACCCATGATCCTCTAGATTGCTAAACTTTTAGACACTCGCTAATTTTCTGACATGTGTCCCTGACAACTAATGGCCAAGATTCACTCTGAGTTTTGGGACTTCGGGCCTTTTCACGCCTGAACACTTTTCACCCATGAACCCCTAGAGAGTCGAATTTCCAAACACTTGATAATCTGTGGATACGTGTCCCCCAACAAGGACTGGTCCGTATTGACTTTGGACTTCAAGAATTTAGGGAATTATTCCCTTTGCACAACAATGACTGACTTCTCATGGAGTGTTGAATCTCCGAACTGTGAGATCTACGATTCACATTTTCCTGTGCACAGATCTAACGGTTGGGATTTGATCTTCTCCACGACACTCCTCCTTTGATCTGGGGTTTGATCCAATGACCCAGATTTGTTCCAAGGCTAATCCATTGGTCATGCATTCCTCTCTGTGATCTACAACATAGATTCACTTCGGGACTTCAGAGCTTCGGGGCTTTTTCCTCTTTCATGACAAACGACTTAAAATAGCTGGAGTGACGAAGTATGAAGGACTTGTGGGGGTTTAACATCCATGCTTCTTACCTTGATCCAATGACCCTCATTCTTCCATGCTCAGATCCAATGAATGACCCTCCTCAAAGTGATCTATGGTGTAGATTCACTCTGGGACTTTGGGACTTTGGGGCTTCTGCATCCCTTCCAACAAACAACGAAAAATTATCAGAGCAACGAAGTCCGAAGGACATCGGTGCTTAACGATTATGCACCTTCTCTAGATCCGATGGTTGTGAGGGATTTTTCTTCTCCTGAACAGATCTCATCCGTTCGTCTTCAAGCAAAGAGGTTTCCTCTCTTCGGGGACTTACTGACGTTATCCCTCCTCGAGATTTGTCTAGTCAAAGGACTTGGACCCTTGGCACATGCCTTGCAGTTCCCTCCAATGAAGGCAAGGATGATTTTAAGGATGTAAATTTGTTTTAAAATGTAGAAACCTTGGTGAATATTACTAATCCTTCATATTCCAACTATAAATGTTTGGCGATAGTTTTGTAAAAATATTCAAATTTATAAGGATTTTGTATATTTTTTATAAATTTTTGGCGATTTTGAACGTAAAATAATTTTATCCTATAGAATTTGGGCGAATCATTTTTAAAATAGCGAATCTCATTTTTGGAAAAACCATGAAAAATTAGCCCATGAGCGAAATTTAGCCCCTAAAATCATCTATGAATGAAGGATTTCACTCAAGATTTCAAAGGTTTGACCTTTGATTTCTCCTCTTCAGGGTCACTCCTTTCTCCTCGGCTTGCATTGCACCTCTTGAGATTTCAAACACCAACAACATGTTCTCTCAATGCCTTCCTGGCACCCAGGGATGCACTGTAACTTCAAAACTATGCGAAATTTTGCTTCGATTTCAAGTTGGTCAGCCCATATAGGATTAGTATTGAAAACTGGAGCTTTGATACCATATTTTAACATAACTAGCCACCCAGGCTAGGTCACGCCACTTAAAACTTTCATGCTCTGATACCATATTGTGACATCACCTGACCACCCAGGCCGAGTTGCATCACTCAAACTTCTCTTGACAACAACACTGATACCATATTGTAACACACCCAACCACCTACTGGGATATGTTACGAAAAACTTTTAGACCGTATACAAATTTTTAAACATATACAAACACTCTGAGAAAATTCCCAAATTCATGCAAAATAACAGTAAAAACACACAAACAACTCACACAGGAAAAACCCATGAAATTAAACACTTAAAGAATAATGCAACAAGTAATTTAACACACAATTGATACTTATATTTGATAAAATACCACCAACTACGTGCAGAAATTCCACTATCCTCCCAACATTAGGCCACGTTGCTCAGAACTCTCAGCAGTGGGTCATCCCCTAGCCGGGACTAAACTCCACTTAGGTAAAGGGATATCTAACTAGGATGATGTATCTCAGACAACAAGAACAACTTCATCAGGTTCCAATTCGAAATAAAAACCCATAGTATCTCATTCCCCACATGCCTGTCCCACCCCAGGAAGTGTGCCCCTTCTTTTCTCAACAATCCTTCGGCTGCCCTACTTCCCTTCCGGGGCTTCAACAATAGGCCAAAAAAGAAGTCTTAGAGAATTGTAGCTGCAGTTGGGAACCCTCAAGAAATAAATTCCCAACAATTCTCTCACTTGGAGAGAGTTTCTCATGGGCCCGACAACCCGCCTCTTCAGTCTCCCATGGGCCTGACAACTCGCTTCTTCAGTCCAACTCTTAAGTCAACTAGGTATAGGAACAAATTATGGTAGTAGCAGCCTTTGGGTAAGGTGCAGGTGATGGCATCAACGACCTTTAGGTAAGGTACACGTACGATGCTCATAATAGGAAGGGTACATGATATATATGAAGGAGTGCGTGCAAGATGGAGAGATCAAAATTATGGAGAGTATGGAATGAATGAATGGATAATGCACTAAGTCCAAACTCTTTGTATGCATGTCCCTAATTGGACACTTGTCAGGTTGAGAGCTACTTTGGTCCACTTGTCCCCATCCTTGGAACTTTGGATAAAATAATTATCCATACCTTAGTCTTTAGGAATATATTATAATATTCCTTTGGAAATAATCCCTCTAGATTAACCTTGTCCTAGGATCTTCGCCCCCCCCTTTCCCTTCCTAGTGGAGTTTATTCCCCCATACTCTTTTATCGTGGTTGGTCTACATGGAATGATGTATTTTATTAATGATATGAGTGTTTACATATACAATAATATGATCAATTGCCTTTAGCATCTAGGCTCTCTAACCTAATAATCACATAAGCCTTCTGACATATAATAACCTGGCTCATCATCCTATAAAACATATTTACATTTACAACTGGGGCTCAGTCTTGGGGTATTACACATATAGGCTGGTGAGTCGTTGGCACTAAGTTTTGGTGTTGCGAGAACCTAAATAGTACGTGGAGAATTGATATCAAAGACATGTTGCACACATTTCATAGTTTTGCAAACACTTGGGTAAGTGCGCATGGTGGAACATCAAAGAAAGGGCACACACATTTTACAGTGTTGCACACACTTGGGTAAGTGTGCGGGAATGATCTGGGATGCACATCGAGCTGAGTTATATAAATGCATATATATGACTATAAATGTATTAAGGCTGAAGATCCTGTGTGATGATGTCACTAGTGAGCGCTAGGCCATTGTGCTTATCCATGTAAAGTGTATCATACTTTGTTATTAATAATATTACATCATTGCACGTAGATAGAATCAGACTAAAAGAGATGGTGGGATGACTCCACCGAAAAAGGGAAAATGGGGTGAGACTTGAGTCTTAGGGGAATATTTTATAATATTTTCAGAAAAGTGTAAATTTGTGGATATGCTTTTATCCTAAGTTCCTGAGGGTATGGAACAAGTCACCAAGTGGCTTAAGCTACTTTTGAAGTTGACAAGTGTCGAGATTAAGGCATGCAATATATATTTCTGGCCTTAGTGTATTTTGGGGGATGGTTATTCATTTTCTCATATGCACAAGGGAGAACTCATTATGGGGAAATTAATTTTGAGGATTATTCATGTTTCATGCTCTCATGAGCAATAGGGGGTTGGACGTATGGAGAATCTGATTATTAACTTATCTACACAAAGAATATTTTAAGGGTTTATGTACTGTAATTAGATACTTTCTTTTGAAGAGGCGGGTTTTCAGGCCCCTGAGCAGAAGAAAGTATCTAATTACAGTACATAAACCCTTAAAATATTCTTTGTGTAGATAAGTTAATAATCAGATACTTACTTTTGAAGAGGCGGGTTGTCAGGCCCCTGAGCAGTCTCTCAAGGTGAGATATTTTTTGTTGAAGAGGTGAGTTGTTAGGCTTGTGAGAAGTCTCTCTGGGTGAGAGATTTTTTGTTGAAGAGGCAGGTTGTTAGGCCCGTGAGCATACTCTCCAAGTGAGAGTGTTATTGGGAATTGTTCCCTGGTGCGTTGGGAATTAAATGCAAGACTCAAAGACTTCTTGTATAACCTGTTTCTCGTAACCCTAGAAGGGAAGTGGGACAATCAAAGGAATGCCGAGCATAGATGGGGGATACTTCCTTTGGTGTTACAGGTGGGTGGGGAATGAGAGAATGTAGGCTAGTCATAGCAGTGGGAACCTTGGAATAAACAATGATGTTGAGTATCAGACCTTAGTCTATCACTAGGAACCCTTTTTCCCTAGTGGAGTTAAGCCCTAGCTCGGAAGTGACCTGTTGCTAAGAGCTTATGAGCAATATAGTCTATGGATAGGAGGAACGTCTGAGTTATGCATGCAATTGGTGAATTTCATAAAAAATAAGTGTTCTTTATGTGTTTGTCTTATTTTCTATGTGCATATCTATCTATGTTTGATATGGTTTAATTCTTGTATGTTGTCGTATATAAGTAATTGTTGATATTTTTCTTAATATTTCTTGTGCATGTAAGTATGGTGCCTATAGATTGTATTTGTAGATGTGCATGAGTATAATGAATGTTGATAGTTTTCATGTAAGCTAACCTTATGATTTTGGTATGATCCTTCAGGGAAGTGTTGAATGGATGTGCGTGCATAGAGTACTTTGTGTGCATCAGAGGCTGGATTTGCTTGTGTGCATTGGGAAGTAGTCCGCATGCACAAGGAGAATAATTTTGGTGTGTGACGTAAGGATGGTTACATGTAGAGTAGTGTTGTGTGATCAACACACTAGTGTGCAGTTGTTTGAGTTACTTCCACTGCTTAAAGTTGTGCTAAAAGGAGAAATTTTTTTCCACTGTTATAAGTTGTGTGGTGCGACTCAAGATTGGGATGAGCGCATTACCTCGAGTGATATTGTGCACACTTGTGTTTAGAGTAGAATATGCGTAGTGTATTTTTGGAATAGCATTGTTCAGTAGTAAGCTGGATGATGTTACAATATGTTTTGTCAAAGCAATGTTAGAGAATTTTGGAGTAGCATGGCCTAGTCTGGGTGGTTGGGGATGTTACAGATGGTATTAGAGCTTAGTTAGTTTTAGTAGCATAGCACAACTTGGGGGTTGGGGATGATACATTGTGGTATTAGAGCTATTGGTTCAAAACTAGACTTGTATGGGCCAGAGTTCAACAAGAACTTGCAAAGCTCTAGTTTCAACATCGAGCTTGCATGAGTTGAGTTCTACTTTAGGAAAAATTCGGACGAGGAAGTGGCCGAATTTGAAATTTCAACATGGCCATGGTGCGCATTAAATAAGGATGCACAAATGTGTGCATTAAATTTTGGGTATTGCGGGGTGTGGTACTGGAATTATGCAGTAAAAAATGGTGCATGGGTGTGCGCACTAAGGGTTTGGGGCTAGGCGAAACAAATTGTGGTGCATGTGTATCATTGATATATGGTGTACATGTTAAAATTGACATCACATAGTGGTGTGTGTTGAATACTAGTGCACACATGGGATTTGGAAGAAAGTGCTGGACTTTGACCAAGTTTTGTGGAGACATTGGTTGTGTTTGGCCACTTTTGGGACTTCGACAAGATGATCGAAGATGGAGCACCCTGGGGGAGTGGAGATTGCAGGATCTTGTTGGTTTTGTGGGCTTGTGGACCCAGCAAAGGGATTTTAGGGTTTATGTAACGGGTTTTGGGATGTCGGCCCATGGGTTTACCCATGTTTAGGCCTTGTTGTATTTGTATAAATAAGTAGCTAAGAGATGTAAGAAGTAGATCTGATCAGCTTAGTGCATGACTAGTGGCTATGTGCATGATAGGTTGATTTTGGCTTAGTGCAAGAAGTAAGTGCTATGTGATATTAAGGAGTTGGCTCTGTGCCTTGACCTGATTTTGAGGAAGGTGGATCTAGTGCGCTATGTGCAAATCACTTGTCCACTGTGGAGTTGGGTTTTTTGGATTTGTGCACAGGGATAGAAGAATGTAAAGAGATCAAAGACTAATAAAGAAGAAGAAGTTGGTGGACATAGCCCCACACTGGGGTGAACCACATATATCCTGTGTCTTGATGTGCTTTGTGTGATGTTGCTTATGCAATTATTTGCTTAGTGCTGTTGATGTTATGTATAATGGATGCATCTGATATTGTAGCTCAGTGCTTAATGATGTGAATGAATACTAGATTTGAGCTAATGCTATATGCTATGTGATTGGAAGTGTTAAATATTGGTTATTATTGTGCTGCTTTGTAATAAGGGTTAAATATGCAATGTAAATAAGGATCATAATCTAATGCATATTGTTGGCTAAGTGCTCTGTTAAGTATTGTAATAATAGATCTGTGTCCCAGCTTGGTTGTAGACACTTGAGTCCTACAACCCCCCCTGCCTCTACCTCAGGTGAGACTTCATCTGCTTCGCAGGTGTTGCCGAAAGGGTTGGTAGTTAGGGTTTTGTTGGTGCGTTGTTGAAGTGTTGAACCCTTGGTATGCCCCTGTGCCAACAAATGGTTCCGTTGCCAGGACCTGAAACTGTGATTGTGGGAACTGAAGAAAAGAAGAATCTTTGTGCGTAGATATGTTGTTGTAGTTCGCAATATTGTACTTAACTTGGAAAGCTCTATGCTAAGAAAATAAATTAGATCTAAAAGAAAGAGGTAAGATCTTAAATCTTTGTGCTCTGGTAAAGGTAAGATAAGTGGAAATTTTTGCTTCGAAAATATGAATCTAGGTATGTTTGATAGATTTTGTTCTAACCTGAATGTTAGGGCCCAATTAAAAGAAAGAGTTGATCTCAACAAATTTGATAGAAATAGAGAAAAATATGTTATTCCTATGCATAGAAAGAATTTTTAGACTAATAAGTGGATGCAGAAACCTGGAAAGAATTTTTGTAGATTGTAGGTCCAACGATGTGATCCTAGTGTGCAATATAGGAGAGGTTGGTGATCGTTTAAAAGAAAGAGAGGATTGACACTGTGTTATAATTGCAGGAGATCGGGACATCTCGCTAAGGAATTTCCTGGTACAGGTCCTATTTGTCTTTTTTGTAAAGCTATTGGTCATGAAGTTGAGGATTCCCAAGAATGATTGCTAAAGTTGAAAAGATGAACAAAAGACAACAAAAATATAAAGAAGGTCAATATACTGAGAATCATATAGAGAAAGCTCATACTATGTTAATACAATTAAAAGAAGTAATGGGTGATCACAGAGACATTAGTTTACTAGAGATCTTGAAAGAAAAACAATGCATAGTTGCAAGAATAAAAGACTTCAACATAGACTGTGTATTGGATGAAGAAACACATATGAATATTATGTGAGAAAGCACTTGGGAAATTTTGGGAAAGCCTGCTATGATACCTTCATTGGGAAGGATAGGCTTGTTTAAAGGAAATATGATAACCCTATGTGGAAGATTTAATAATATACCTATGATTGCTCATGAAACGTCAACATAAGAGGACTTTGAAGTTATTAGATTTGTTGAGAACAACACCCCTTTCCCTCTTTTATTAGGAAAGACTTGGATCGAGAAGGATCAAATCAGAAGACAAGCAAAGAAGGAAGCCACACAAAAGAAAAAGAAATAACTAAGGGATTTCATAGCTCGAAGAATAGATGGACTGATAGAAGAACGAGAAGTTGAGTCGAAGTAACATAATGAAAGAAAAGTAGCTATCAACTTTGAAAGAGTGCAAGAAGGGTTGAAGGACCTCTCCATGCAAGAATAAAGTATATCCACCCAGGACCTAGTAAGCAAAGAGGTATTATCTCTGAACCCTATGAAGGAACATCAACATTGCGAAGTCACTACGCTAAGAAAAGATAAGAATAAGAATGGAAAGAGGAATCCAGAGACTCAGATCACAGGGAAGAAGGCAAGGAAGCTCAGTAAGAATAAAGCCAAGTTAGAAAAACTATAGCAAGTTCTAGAAAAGGATTCACCGAAGACAACTCTACAGAACTTGAACCTCACCAGAATAACAGAACAACGCAGAATAAGACTTCGCCACGATGAAGCTATATGACCATTGGAGGCACCCCAACCGTTAGAATGATGCTCCATAACAGATAGAAACACAGTTATTTTTGGAAAGACCACCATTGGACTATTGAGACCGCGCCATAATATATGAATGCGCATTGATGGACACATTCCTACCCATTGGAGGAATCTATTACGACGTTTCTTATTTACCCTATCGGATGCTACGCCGGGACCACTTTTTGAAAACTGAGATATCCTAGTTAACAAAGAATCATTGCATATCGCACTGTGCTTTCTAGACCTTGCCATCCATTTGAGTATCTTGCTTGTCCGTTTGCCTACCCGAATTATTTTATTACAAGTGTGAATGTCAGGTGAACATAGCATGTTAGAAAAGTCTATGGAGGAAATAACTGTAGACCTAATGACTAAGAGAGTCATGTCTGTGGGAATACAGGCATCGTCGACTAGTGGATTGAAAGCATCCCCATTGACTGGATGACGTTCGGACCACACTGCTGAGAAACGAAGCAAGCACCGTGACGATCTAGCTAATGTGAAGTAGAACCCATCGGTCTTGCCGCACTACAACCCGCCTCTGGCTGGCGTGGTTAACCATGACAACATCCCATGGGATTTCAAGTACACGCTGATCACTTCATTCATACCGAAGGGGATACACATAGTTGGACCTCAGTTAGGACATATCCCAACGCTGAATAACAACAAGTTCAACCTTAGAGACATGAATAACTATGTGATGATCGCACTACATAGGTATTTGATGAAGATGACTGGGAATAAGCCGCGTATAGTCTCCCAACCATGGATAAAGGAGCTCATGAAATCAATGATCTTGAATGTAATGAAGTTCCTACACTTCGGTCAACATTAGGAGGTTAATGCTTGCGTTAAACTCCTCTTGTTGTGATACCATGGAGGGAATCTTTGGCTTGATAGGCACGTCACTGTGGATATGACACTGATTCACCTCATCACAGGACTGAGTATGCAGGGACCTAACCCTCACCAGTTCTGCCCAGGGAAGAGCTTAGATCTCTCCTTGGCACAACGCATAAAGGAAGCCTACGACGATGTGGAGAAGAGAAAGAAAGGCTACAAGGTAGCCTCCATCTAGGATGGCGCAATGTGCCTAGATTCTCAGCTTATAGGTGGTAATCTTGTCAGAAAGGATCGCTTGACGCAGGTCACTAGATTTTTAGTAGACCTCGCAGGGAAGTGTGTAGAAGGCATGCAAATGAACTAGGCGATTTACCTCATCAACGAGTTGGAGAAGGACTTCTATGAAGCGCAAGATCAAGGATATGAGTTTCATTTCAGTTGGATATTGATATTGATCGCATTTGTCGCTTGGAAAATTCCGGAAGGAGCAACCTTCCCAGAAGTTGAGCCATCAGAGCCATTAGCTGCAAGTTTCTCCACCTTGTGGTATAAAAACGACATGGAAAAGCAGTGGCAATCGAACACGGTGTTCCATGATTACTACCTACAACTGAAGCGTGCCATTGAATCATTCTCATGAATGATATCGAACAATTTGCATTAGTATAGGCCACTAGTGAAGTTATGGGTAGATCGACACTTTATTTATATCCCTGCATGAAGGGATGAAAGTAAGGAGGAGTTGTAGTCCTATTACAAGCTGACCGAAAAAGACATGGAGGATATCACCAAAGAATGTCCAACAAAGTTCCTCATACTAGTGGAAGATGCAGAGCTCTCTGATCCCGACATCATTGGAATTCCCCTGGTCACCCGGGTCGAACATGATGGACAAAATAGCGCGAAGAAAAAAAAGAAAAAGGAGGAAGTGAAGAACATAGAAACCGATGAGGAGGAGAACACCTAAGAGGAAAGTAGGTCAGAATCACCTGTGGGAGGAGGAGGAGATGAAGTGAACCAAGAAGAAGGAGGGGAATAAGGAGAAAAACAAGACAAAGGTGAAGTTACACTGCAGAAGGATCCCCTTACAGAGGCCGAAACATCGAAGAAAAGGAAGGTTTCCTTGCAGAAAACCTCAGTACGAAAGAAGACTCGAGACAATAAGCCTCAGTCGAAGAATGTGCTCACAGTGGATGATGTCGATCTCATCATTGCAGCCATGGGGGAAGCCTCAGAATATATCCTGCAGAGAAATGAAGCAAAGGAAGAAACACTGTATGATAGAATAGAGAAGGAGCCCAAAGACATACAACAAGCTATCCATTCGAGCTGCGCAATACCTATTGTGCCTTCTTCAACAAAAATTGTAGAATTGGGGGATGAGTCCACCCAATTATGAAGATTAGCAGATGCAAAAGAGGCTCGAATTTGTCGAGTCCAAGAAGAAAAGGAGGAGGCTACAAAATCCATGAAGAAGGAAAAGGAGGAGGTCTTAGAGCAACTTTGAGTTGCACAATAGGAGAAAGATGAAATTAGGGCGATGTTCAAGGAGGATAAAGAGAATATGCAAAGAGAAAAATACAAGGTGCTCGTAGAGCAGACTGTGGTCAAAGAGATGGTGACTAAATCACTTTGCTCTATTCTGAGCTTGGCACAAAAAGAACTAGAGTCAACTACGATGCAAGTGGGGAAGCTCGTCGAATCCATTCAACAACTTCAAGAAAGAGTAATGGAGCTAGAAATCCAAGCAATACTGAGTGCTCCGAAAGAAGTGAATGATTAGAGGGAAGAAGCTACCAGGAATGCAATAGAAATAATAAGGGCACTCACCTCATAGTGTAAGAAACTGAGTGATTAGAGTGCACAGACCTATGAGCACCTTGCAGAAGACCCAGAGCTAAAGTATTTGGAAGCACAACTCTAGGAGGTGAAGTAGCAAGAATCCACTGTGCAAGAACAGATGAAGATGCTTACTATAGTTGAGAAAATGAATTGATCACATGAACAACACACAATCCAACAATAGGTTACTTCCATCTAGAGAAAACTCATGGAGGTGACACAAAAAATCCATCTGGTGCAAGAATAATCCTGCATGCTTTTTGAAGAGATTGAAGGCCAAGGCTTATAGCTAGACCAAGTAGTTGCGACAATAGAAAAATGCCTGGAAGTGCTTGTTATAGAGAAAATGATTATGAGTTCACCGATCAGGAGGCTCTAGAGAAGCAGCAAGTCAGGTCATATTGAGCTAAGATCGAGGCCTTCGAAGCAACCCTACCCAGATCTGAGTGACTCAGGACGAGTCACATGTGAGTGTTGGGGGCCTGTTGACCCTTTTCCAAGTTTTGTGGAAACATTGGTCATGTTTGGCCACTTTTGGGACTTCGACAGGATGGTCAAAGATGGAGCGCCCTGGCGGAGCAGAGATCGCGAGATCTCGCTGGTTTTGTGGGCTTGTGGACCTAGCAAAGGGATTTTAGGGTTTATGTAACGAGTTTTGGGATGTCAACCCATGAGTTTACCCATTTTTAGGCCTTATTGTAATTGTATAAATAAGTAGCTAAGTGATGGAAGAAGTAGATCTGATTGGCTTAGTGCATGACTAGTGGCTATGTGCATGATAGGTTGATTTTGGCTTAGTGCAAGAAGTAAGTGCTCTGTGCTATTAAGGAGTTGGCTCTGTGCCTTGACCTGATTTTGAGGAAGGTGGATCTAGTGCACTGTGCCCATATCACCTATCCACTGCAGATTTGGGCTCTGTGGCTTTGTGCACAAGGATATATGAATGTAAAGAGATCGAAGACTAATAAAGAATAAAGAGAAGTTGGTGGACGTAGCCCCACACTGGGGTGAACCACATATATCCTGTGTCTTATATGCTTTGTGTGATGTTACTTATGCGATTATTTGCTTAGTGTTGTTGATGTTATGTATAATGGATGCATATGATATTGCAGCTTAGTGATTAATGATGTGAATGAATACTAGATCTGAGCTAATTCTGTGTGCTAAGTGATTGGAAGTGTTAAATCTTGGTTATTATTGCGCTGCTCTGTAATAAGGGTTAAATCTATGATGTAAATAAGGATCATAATCTAATACATATTCTTGGCTAAATTGTCTGTTAATTATTGTAATCATAGATATGTGTCCCAACCTTGTTATAGACACTTGATTCCTAAAACCCCCCCCTGCCTCTACCTCGGGTGAGACTTCATATGCTTCGCAAGTGTTGCCAAAAGGGCTGGTAGTTAGGGTTTTATTTGTGCGTTGTTGAAGTGTTGAACCTTGGGTATGCCCCTGTGCCAACAAAAATGATTCTAACAAGATGGTGCATAGTTTTCATGAAGTCATATCATGAATTCATTTAACAAATCTTATTTCCTGCACATTTTCCAGAATTATCAACGATTAAAGCATGACATAATCAATGCAGAAGGTAAAAGTCATGGAATATACACAGGGGAATTACAATCCTAATGATGAATTTGGGGACTTGTATGTTTTTTTGGGTGATGAAGGTACGAAATCCAAGGAGAAGTGCATAGAACTTTTAGAAACCATAAAAGGACTGCAAAAAGATGTCCAAATATATAAGACTGATAAAAAAGGATTATGAGATCCAAGAAGTAGGAAGATGACTTCAATGTGAAGTTGATGCAAATCCTATACATAATAAAAAATAAAATGGACAAGGAAACAAAGTCGAGTAGGTCAAGAAGTCACATGTATCATGATGAGAAAAGAAGAGAAGAAAGAAGTGCAAGTAGGCATCAATCTCACTCGCCAAAGCACTCTTTTATAAAAGCACACAGTTTCTCAAGTCCATCTCCTATCATAAAGAATAAGAGAAGGACTGGGGTGGACGAGCTACATGGAGAAATGAATAAGATCAATCCTCCTACCTCTGATGGTGAGCATAAGAAGGATGAGGATGGATAGACATAGTTGTTGGGTATGAGGAAGTACTTCTAGCTGCATAATTATTCTGCGCATGAAGAAGGGATAATTGTTGTCTATCAACTAAAAGGAAAGGAAACAATGTGGTGGGATCAGTACGTGCAAGTGCAACACATTGATGAAAATAAGGTTACTTGGAGGGAGTTCAAGAGGTATTTTCAAAAGAAATACTTAACCAAGAAGTACTATGACAAGAAAATGAAGGAGTTCTTTGAACTCAATCTCGGAAGTATGACGATAGATGAGTATGAAAGAAGATTCTTAGAGCTGTTAAAATATGTCACATTCATCAAGGATGAGCAAGTTAGGATTCAAAGGTACTTGAGTGGGTTGTCTTCATTTATCAACGAAAAGATACAATATGATGACCCTAAGATGTTGGAGGAAACAATAAGGCATTCAATTGCTTGGATGAGGAAATAAACTTAAGAACAATTCAAGCAATTCCAAGAGTTGTCTCTATCAGAGAAGTTTCATCCTTGTAATTGCAGAAAGATACAGGAAATGATGTCAAGTATTTGGAACACATATGGAAGAGGAACCTAAGGATAAAGTACCAAGTGTTGAGGATTGTGTAGTACTGCAAGAGTTTGAGGATGTATTTAAAGAGATATTAGTATTTCCTCCAAAAAAGATATTGATTTCTCTATAAATATGAGGCCTGGAGAAGCACCTGTATCCAAGACTCATAGGATGATTACGTTAGAGTTGAAGGAGTTATAGATGCAACTTGAAGATATTTTGAAGAAGGGGTATATATGCCCAAGTGTTGTGCCTTGGGGTGCCCCGATATTGTTTTTGAAGAAGAAGGATGGTATGTTGAGACTTTGTATCGACTTCAGGAAGTTGAAAAAAGTAATGATAAAGAACAAGTATCCTTTGCCAAGGATAGATGATCTCTTTGATTAGCTGCGAGGTGCGCATATATTTTCAAAGATTGATCTCATATATGGATATCACCAAGTGAGAATTAAGGAAGACAACATCAACAAGTCTTCCTTCAAAACAAGGTACGAACATTATGAGTTCACAGTGGTGCCTTTTGAATTGTCAAATGCACCCGATGTCTTCATGTGTTTGATGAATGGAGTTTTCAGAGAGTATTTATATAAGTTTGTCATTGTATTTTTGGATGACATACTTATTTACTCAAAGTTTGAAAAAGAGCATGAGAAACACTTAAGGATGGTATTGCAAGTATTGAGGGAGCATCAACTTTATGCAAAGTTGAGAAAGTGTTGGTTTTATCAGTGATAGATTCATTATTTGGGTCAGATTATTTCCAAGGAAGGAATAGTTGTGGATCCATAAAAGTTAAAATCCATTGAGGAATGGTTGACACCAAGAAATTTTGCAGAGGTAAGGTCCTTTATGGGACTTCCAGGTTACAACATAAGGTTTATTGAAGGATTCTCACAAATTGTGCATCCAATTAGATCCTTGCAAAAGAAAGGTGCTCAATTTGAATGGACTCTAGATTGTGCAAGGAGTTTTTATCACTTGAAGAGTTTGTTGACAAGTGCGCCAATTTTGAGAATTTCTCACGAATGCATGAAAGGAAGGAATTGGTGGAGTCCTAATTCATAATGGACATGTGGTATATTACGAATCAAGAAAGTTAAAAGAGCATGGAAGGCTCTATGCTACTCATGACTTAGATTTGGAAGCCATAGTGCATGCCTTGAAGATGTGGTGGTATTATCTCATGGTTAAGATATTTGAGTTGAGAACAGACCATAGTGGTTTGAAGTATTTGTTTGGACAACCAAGTTTAAATTCCATACAAATCAGGTGGTTAGAATTCCTCAGTGAGTATGACTTTGACATAAAACAAGGTGGTTGATGCACTCAACAAGAGGGTGCATGAGATGCATGCTATGGCCGTTATCATGTACCAATCATATTTTTGTGATAACATTTTAGATGTTTCCAAATCATAACTACACTATGTGGAAATAAAGAAAAATTTATAGAAAGGTATGTTGCTCCAGAAATTTGAAGGATATGAGTTGAAAGAGGATGTAATCCTCATGTATAGGTCAAAAGTCTATGTGCCAAATGATCAAGGTTTAAAAAGTTTGATATTGTCAGAGATGCATAAAGTTCCTTATGCATGACATATGGGCTACCATAAGACAATTGTCACAGTCAAAAAGAAATATTATTGGCCAGGCATGAAAAAGGAGGTTGATAATTTTATTTCCAGATGCCTTGAATGTCAAAAGGCCAAGGTTGAGCACAAACATCTAGCTGGTTTTCTACAACCTTTTCCCATTCCTCAGTGGAAGTGGGAAGTTGTGACCATGGATTTCATTACTAAGTTGCCTAGGACTGTTAAGCAACATGATTTTATTATGGTGGTGGTGGAAAATCTTACTAAAGTTGCCCATTTTATTCCAGTAAAGTCAACGCACAAGGAAACCAACATTACAAAGATATACGTGCAGGAAGTTGTTAAACTGCATGGTGTAGCTAAGACAATTATGTTTGAAAGAGTTTTCAAGTTCACCTCAAACTTTTGGGAAGGGCTATTCAAAGGATTTGGAACAAATGTGAACTTTATCCCATCATATCACCCTGGGATAGATGGTCCAACAAAGAGGGTAAATTGGGTGATTGAAGATATGCTCAGAATGTATGTGATGGATAATCCATCCAAATGGGAAGACTACCTTTAGTTGGTAGAGTTTGTTTACAAAAAGGGGCCTCAATTATCTTTAAATATGAGCCCTTTTGAAGCACTTTATGGTAGAAAGTGAAACACGCAAGTGATTTGGGACAACCCAATAGACCACGTAGTAGTTTGGTTAGATCTTATTTGGGAAATGAAAGAGTAGATGGTAAATATTAGACAGAATCTAAAGGCTTCCCAAGACCGGTGATCCAAAAAGGATCCAGAGAACACTTAGAACAACTCAGAACTCATAGAGGCAACTTAAAATGCCCAGAATGGCTCCAACAGATAGAGAAAGGGAAAAAATTCAAAGTTCCCAAAACTCAGTGAAAATGGAAATATCGTGAAGAGCACATCACAATATTTCTAACGGCACAAACTGCTCGTAAAACAGAGTTACAGATTGAAATATATTCACATTCAAAGTTTGGTCAACCTAGCCCAATAACCAGGGGATGAGTCAGCATCTGTATTGCTGACATAAACATCCGTATGGATGATGTCATATTCCATACAAAACATGTGGCAAGAGAATGGAAGTGACACATGGAATGAATATGTCAGCATGATGACGTTGCAGCACCAACGGATGCCACGTGTCACCCGATTATTAGAATTTTGGATCGATCCATGGACCAATCGGATCGTGCCACATGGAAGTCCATACAAATAACGTGTCATGCTAACGTGGCATGTTGACATGGCATGCTAAATTGGCAGGGGGCATGATGGACCAATGAGAGGTTGCCACGTGGCCAAATCAAGGGCTGCCACATGGCAGGCTGGAAATGCACAAGGACAACCTGTGAACAAATTTTGAAAAAAACAAAATAGTACGTGGGTTCGCCAAATCTGTATACCACACCAACTATAGCCACAATTATCTCGTTGGAGGACCTTCTAGAAACACCGCTAAAGTTAGTGGAACAAGTATGTAATATATATGCCATATAAGAAATACAAACCAAACAACGGTGTCTGTGGGGATTGAACCCATAAACTCTAACTTTGCCTATGTGTTACACATTATTTTCGTCACCCCTATGACGGTTAATGATATAAACCTATCCTTTTTCTTTAGAAGGATCAATGGACCGAATTCCTTAAGAAATAAGGGAGAAGAACTTTTCCTGAGAGAAGATGTTGTCTTTTCCTTTGTAAAAATACTATTAAGGAGGATCGTTGCACCCTACCTAATGTTAGGGGTGTGATGATTCCAGATCATCACTTGCTGTACTAAACTTGGCCTGTGACGTCGTCGCACTCTGCTCAGTTATAGGGGTGCGACAATTTTCGTACGTGGGAAAAAAAAACATCTCTCTGGTGAGGTGGCCTCTGATCAGTTTGGATCTTACTCACTTTTCTGATTTAGTGAGATCATCCTAACCTCCTCACCTTATCCTTTTCAGCCTATAAAAGGAGAGGAGTTCTCATGGGGAAAGTTAGTTGTTTTGTAGCTTGGGAAATTAGCTTGGAAAAATTGGTTATAACTTGATTGAATAGTAATTGTGAGTAGCCATCAGATCTACAGTCATAGAATCCATGGATAAAAAGTGTGTGGGAAGCAAGGGACTGTTGGAAGGGACCTTACAACATCAAGGCATCGGTTGTATTCTCATTTTCATATCTTTAATACAGTGATATATTTCTTTCCCATAAAATTGTTCTTATTTTATTGTATGACTCCTTGATCACATACATAGGTTTTGTTGAGTATACTTTATTTCTTTCACTTTGTTGTCTTGTGTTCCTTTGCAGGTTCAATATTGCATGAGAATTGAAACAGAGCGAGGATGGAAATGACAAGATGAAATGGCATTTAAAAGGTATGTTGTATATCTCTTGTTAGCTAGTAAACTCGATAATTAGAGCCTAGGGAAAGTCTTATATTTTGTTTTGTTTTGTTCTAGTTTTGGGTGGAACTAGGGAGATATGTTTGTGTCCGCACTTACTAATTAGTCCAACAAAGAAATTGGCGACTCCACTGGGGACAAATTGTTTTCCTAGTTTTTCTTGCTTTCTTTATTTGATTGCCTGGGTTCTGTTTTCTGAGTCACTAAGAGATCCAGATGAACTCTTTGATTGTTTAAATTCACTGGAAAACCTTCTTGATTTTTATTTTTTCCATTTTTCCTTTGATCGTCGCACCATGCTTTGAGAGACAGTGCGACGATCTAGGATCGACACACCCTACCTTTTTGATGCATTTAATAAAATTTTGGGACATTGTGCATCTAGGAATGATAAATGTTTTCTCCTTCTCGTAATATAGCTTTCATCGAAGTGAAATATTTGCATTCTCATTTCTTTGCATTTTTTAGAGTCGGTCAAAACATCATTTAGTCCACACCATTTTCCTCTTGAGTAACAACAACCTTAAAATAAATCTCTTATAAAAATTGATTAGACATTTTTATATTTTCTGGTAGCAAACCTACATTATATTAGTTGTAGGGATTTGCAA
This sequence comes from Picea glauca, assembly GCA_000966675.3. Classification (NCBI taxonomy): domain Eukaryota; kingdom Viridiplantae; phylum Streptophyta; class Pinopsida; order Pinales; family Pinaceae; genus Picea; species Picea glauca. Next base: position 625,624 of record JZKD02S1648615.1, on the reverse strand, counting down.
TAGGTGTGAAAGATAACTTTCCAAATCTACAAACAAACATAGTATCTTGTGATAGGGAGAGTTCAAATCCACTTGCTACATTTTGTCCTAGGAAGCCCTTCTAACACAAGGGTCAATCACGAGGTCGCATTAGGGCCGATAGAGTTACTCACGTTGCTTTGTTGGTCTTAGTGTAGAGATTGTGCATATTATTTATTTATTTATTTTTATTTATTTTATTTTGTAACTAGGGGAATTGGTAACAATGGAAGTATCATACTTGCATGACACGGGGTCGAATCCTATCGACTGCCTTATAAACCCTAGGGAGATATGCACAGCCAACAAGCACACCCTCCGAGTAAATAGGGGTGAGAATCGACCTTGAGACCTCTTTTTACATATTTCCTTCCATTTACACAGCACTTGCCAATCGGTCTACATCCCCGCGGGCCAGATTGTGCATATTATTAGGGGTCACTTGAGAAGAAAATATTGTGGGGACCTTCTCAAGTTTATTTCGGGCTTGATACCCTACCTTTTCATGTGGATCAAACTGTCAACTATTTATCCAGGCATCATTGTCCTAATTGGTAACCTTATTGGTATTTACACAAGGTGACTATGGAGGGGAAAGTCTTCATGGTACCCAGAATGAATGTTGGCCAAACTCACTTGGGCTCCTTGGAGGGTATACCCACGATTATGTATGGGATATTTCACCAGGGTGTAAGTTCATTAAGCAGGTCATCAACATAACTTTTCCACCTGATCTATCTCAGCCCCTTCTTACATTGTTCCCGCGACGTTGGATTTCATCACCAACTAGTGTGTTCATTGTGAGAAGGTTTTGTTTGCTTGCTTTCTTACTAGATTTTTAGTGTGTGTTGTTTGTTTTCCCTTGTAGGCCTTAAGTTGGATATGTGTTTAAATGGCGTCAGTTCCCCGAATGACCAATGAAGGAACCCCTTTGTCGAGGGAACCTTTTGTTTTTACTTCTTACAGAAATGTTGGTCCTCCTTACATTGCTACTTTGAGCCTTCCAGGTCTCATGATTGGATTACCGGTATGGTTGTCTTCCATGCAGGTAATCCCGAATGCATCAAGTTCTTCAGTTGTAAGCACTTCCCCCCAAGAACATCAACCTCATGTTGATCCTTCACCGTCTTCACTAGTAATATCTTCTACTCCTTCTTCACTTGCAAGGTCTTCTTCCATTTCATCCTCTTCACTGAGGGAAATCTCTGAAGCTAGTAACCTGGTGGATAAGAAGAAGAAGAAAAGGAAGATTAAGAAGAAGAAAAATAAGAAGGGTCTAAGTTTCCAACCACTGCTAGACATGTTGGAAACCAACCAATTACTAATAATCGTGTTGGGAGTGTTGATGATGATAAGATCACACAAACAACACGTAAACCCAAGTACTCTTGCAGGATTTGTAAGGGTATCCATCTTCTTAAGTATTTCCCTGGTCTATCCAAGGTTATAGAAGCATGGTATACACACCCTCTCCAACCCATGTCATTAGCCTTTGAACAACATGCTGATGACCTCTCGTCAACTAGTCAAGATACCATCGGGAAGAAGAAAAGTAGAGTCAAGTTCTCGTGTATGTTATGCATAGGGAGTCATCAAACTCACCTTTTCCCTCGTATGGACGAAGCCTCAAAATTACTGGAAGACATGACTGGTTCCAAGCCTCAACTTCCAGCTGCTTACCGCAGGCTTACTCTCAACCCACATGTAGTTGATGGAATGGTATTGGTTACTCTCCTCTATTCTGCTCCGAGATTCTTATTGATCCAGGGTTCATTTATTTCGGGTTTCCAACAAAGCCTCTAAAACTATCGACCCTCCTGGTAAACCAGAAGGCAACACAACACACAGAATGCGCTGCACAATCTCACTCGAGATAGCTTTAATGGGTGGCTATAATACTCAGGTGTTTATAGCCCAGGATTGAGTATGAGATATGAGATCTGTATTCATAGCCATCTACTATAACTTTTGATTGTAACCTATTGTTATTCGCGACTGTGCATTACCTCAACAACTTATTTCCTTAATAAGGCAACCATATTTCATAGCAATATAATAACCCATTCATTCATTAAGCACAATATTTAACTACTGAAAAGAGGATAAATATATGCATGCATTCATCACATTACACATATATTACCATGGTTCACCCCCTCTTGGGCTACGTCCACAAAGATTTGGCTCTCAGATCTTTTATTATGGTAGTTCTGCATCTACAACGCCGCACGCTTACAATTCTCCTCAGATGGGTAAGATCTATATGAGGAAAACTAGACTGCACTAGGCTCCTCAGCCTGCGATCTAATCCTCAAGATCTACCTTCTCTCCTCTCCTCTAGCTCAAAAAATTACAAAATAGTTCTCGAAAAAATTACATATCGCATCAACTCATACATATCTACGATCATGCAAAGCCAACTACCAACTAAATCGAAACAACTACAAAATCCCTCAAAAATATAGAACTCGTCCACAATACCTCAGTATCGGTATTTATATATCTTTGGCTCTTCAGCCATTACAATTAATTACCAAAACCCTAACCCTACTGACTTTAGGTATTCCTCCCATGTGTGCGTGTTGTTCTTCCATCCATTTGTCGCTTTCCTTGTGCACGTTTTCTTGCATGCGCGCATGCTGTGTTTCCTTCCAGCTGTCGCTTCACTTTATTCATGCTTTATTTCCCCACGATCATCCTTCTTTCCACTTCGGCCTACTACCAACAGGCCCCCAACACTGACATGTGGCTCATCCTGAGCCACCTAATACTTTTGATCTTCCTCCATCTTCTTGGTGATCATATGGAACTTTTCCTTGAGCTCTGCTACTTGTGTCAGGGCCTGCACGGTCTTCTCCTTGATTTTGTCCACTAGTTGGACTGCCACTTCATCGTTGATCAATCCTGCACATTCTGCTTGGGTTTGTGATATCTATGTCTTAGCATCCTCTACATGTGCCAATACTTATGCTATCTGCTCCTGCAATGACTCCATTTGAGCCATACGTTCCTGTTTCTGTGTTTGCGCAGTGATGAGTTCTTCCTATAGCTTCTTCATCTCCTACATCCCTTTGAATCATTATGGGATTGGTATTGTCTTCTTCTTCTTCTTGAGATCTTAGATCACTGCATTGATCCTTTCCTCTTCCTTGTCCGAGAGTTGGACCTGTGGATCCTCCTCCAACCCGGTCCAAAGCTGCGTTGCTTTATCAAACAAGTGGGCTTCGGTGCTAACTTGCTGCTCTATCTCCTGCAGTGACGTTGTTGCTTCCTGCTTCCTTTGCTCCTTAACTGCTGGTGGAGTGGTTGGTATGAGATTTTCTCAGAGATTCTCAATCTCCTTCTGGTATTTCTCTATTTCCTGCACAATCTAATCAATATTTTCCGCTACTGCAAGTTCATTCCCTTGCGTGGTGTTTGGAAGCTTCTAAAAAATTCTTCCTACTCTTCGTTCCAGTTTGTTCCTGAATTCTCTTTCCTCCCGAGTTTCAGACTTGGCCTGCTTACAAACTTTTTCTAGTGCCTCCCGCTTCTCTATTGCTCACTGTAATTTGACTAAGTCTTTGTGTGCATGAGACTATATCTTGTGGTCGACGCTAACCTACAACTTGTGTAGTTCCCTAGATGGCATCCACGCCAAGACCAATTGGATGTGGCTTAAATACTTTAAGGGTGTCTGCCCCATGATTTCGTCCATGCGCATCATACTAGGTGTGATTTAGAATGTTGGGTTTGCATGCGGTAATGAGTGGACTAGATCTTTTTCTTTTACCTCCACTCTTTCCTCGGTCTGTGGTGTTGATTGTTCTATGCCCCTGCTACTACTTGCTATCTGCCCTTCCCCGATTTGTTTGATGATATGTTGTATGTCTGCCAAATCCTCTTGGATCTTGTCCCTGTGATGTGTAGCATGGTCGAAGTCCTCAACTAGACAATCCTAGACCATTATGGTGATCATCTCTCCATCATCATCCGTGATCGTATATTTTGGTGGTGTTCATTGTGCCTTTGATTTCTTGCACGCGCCTCCTATCTGTGTGGTTGGTCTCTCATTTCCCCCTAGTTCTTGTGTGTTGGGATTAGAGGCAGTCTCCTGCGCTCCTCAACCTGTTTCTATTGTTCCCTAGTCAGCTATGTATTCTCCTTCTTCCCCTTCTGGGTCCTTGTCTTCTTTGGCCCTTCGTCTACCTGTGTTGGCTTGCCTTGGCCCGTTCTTGGTTTCTTGGGCACTTGGATTTCTGGAGGCTGCGTTTGTCCCTGTTCTGGCTCTTCCTCTGGTGTTCTTTCTGACACTTCCTGGGTAATTGCTAGAATCCTCCATTCCTTAGGCCACTCACTGATGACCATGTCAATATCACCCTCTATGATGTAGTAGCGCATCTGTAGCCACTATTTCGCTAGATCATTCTTTTCCTGTATCCACATTGTTTGTCGTGTTGCCTAGAATTTGGCGATGTCTGCATATCGTGCGACAACTTCTGGTGTAATTCTCCACATCTTGGAGATGGCTTCCTGGAGGTCACATAGGTATCCCTCAAAAAAGGATCTGTTCACCTTATTGTTCCTCAAGTATGGCCTGGCTCTGAGAAACAAGTACATCACTCCCTGTGGCTTTGGTCTGGTACAAAAAACTACATACCTTGGCTCTTGCCATCCCATGAAGGCTATTAAGGTAATCAACCATGAGTAGTGGAACTTTTTGCCTAGGTCCTGTGCATCCTTCTGGTCCTTTAGGAACAAGTTCAATAAGTATGTCACCCAACTCATTGAGGTGCCTTCTACGCACTCGGCTACAACTTCAACAACTCCAGCTGGGACTTCCTCCCTGTGACATTTTCTTAGTAGATTGCAGGATGATATTTTCACACCCAATTGTGTGGATTCATTGTTGATTTGTTTGATGATGATCAATATTTTCCCTCTAGAGGTTCCATACTTCTTCTTCATCTCTTCCGCTAGAGCTTTCTCCTTGGTTTTTTCATCCAAAAACAACGCGGGATCCATACCCCGGATTGGTAATCCTGTTATTTGGGCAATAAGCTCAACGGTTATGGGGACGGGCTTGTCTAGCCATATTTACCCTCCATGTGTGACTACTAATAGCTATTTGATGCATGTTGTTGTGTATTGGCCTCTGGAAAAATGTGGTAGGTCCAACAGACCTAGAATTCCCATTTTCTCCAGCCTAGTTGCCCACTGGTATGGTTGGTTGATCGGTTCTCCAACTCGAGTTGTACTCGTGGTCTGTGTAAAGACCCTCTGTACAAGTTCCAAGAAGTTGGATTTGTCTACTACATTGTGGTATGAATATTTGAGCTTCCCAACATGACCCAGTAGCTTTGGTACTACATGTACTCCAGCTGGTATGTGCGGTAGAACACTTTTTGTCGTCGGTTTATTGCGAGGTGACCTTGGTATCTGTATTTTGTCTTTTTGCTGCGATGGTGGTTGGCTGAAGTTTCAACGGCTTCTGGTTGCTCCTCCGTAACCCATTCTAGCCAAGCCAAGACATCTTCACCCATCTCCTCTGTTGGGTGTTCTGAGCTGGTCGTTTGATACTCATCTGGATCCATTGCTGTTGTGAGCTTTGGCACCGTGCCATTGAATTTCGAAGCTGCTTCTGTATTCTTTGGTTGCATATCTTTCAAGGTTTCTTCTTCTTGGTTCTGTGGCTCATGCACCGCTGGTGGCATATCTATATTCGTAGCCTCTGATGTTGGCTGTTGGATTTCCTCTAGTATCGGCGTGGATTGTATTGGTATCATTTCTGGGGATGGGATTTTGTCGACATTGACAACCTTCGACGACTACTATTCACCTTCTTCCGCCTGTCCTCATGACCTAGTTTGCACTCTGGTCTTCTTGGTGGTTTGACTCATTTATGTTTGGTTAGGTGGTGTCATGGTGGTGAATGTTGAATGTCTAGTGGACTTGAATGGTCTCTGTGGTCTTCATGAAATCTCTCTATGTTCTTTATCCTCTGTTGCTCTCTGTCTGTTCTCTCTTCGTGAATAGACTATGGGCTCCCTCGCCCGTGTGTTGTATGGATTTCCCATGAAGCTTGTTGAGGATGCTTCCTTGAGTATGTGTTTAATGCACCTTGATCACTAGTTCACTGCATCTTTGGTGGTTTTGTACTTGCCATTGCTCTTGTTGTGCCATCTCCAATTGGCATGATTAATGTGGCATCCCATCGGTCCTTGTCATCCTTTAATTCTGCCTAGTGTTATTATGTCGTCCTACTTTTGTCGACTCTTCTTTTCCCGCTTGTTTCCCTTTGGATGTGACCGCTATCCTTTGTTGAATTCATGTTTTTAAAATTGTGTGGCCTTTCTACCTCTGGTGCACTATGCCTACTTTGGTTTTGTTTCCTTTTTTTTTCTTTTTCGATATATATATATATTTTTTTACTACGCGGTGGATGGTCGATTGTCCTTATACAGCTTCAATCGGCTCCCATTGATCATTCCTTTGAGTTTTGTGCCTGATAAATCTATTAACTGTACAACTCCTCAATCTATGACAAATTTTACCTCATACGGTCCTAACCAATGCATTCTGAGCTTTCCCAGGTGTTGAAACGATTTGCTGTCATACATCAATACTATATCTCCTTCCTTGAACATTTTTTTCTTGATGTGTCTATCATGATAATCCTTGTCTCTAGTCTTCTGAACTTGTTGGTGGAATCCTGCTAAGATTCGGTCTTCCTCCATGGTCAGTAAATGATTCAGTCTCTCCTGTACAATGCCTCATTCGATCATTTGTGTGATGGATGCTAAGCGCAAACTTGGTACTAAGAATTCTAATGGCACCACTACTTCTTGGCCATAAACCGCTTTAAATGGTGTGTGCCCTGTCAAATTTTCGCATGTAGTCCTGTATGCCCATAATATTGTTGGTACTTTGAGGTCCCAATCATCGTTGTTGACGTTATAGATCTTTGTCAGTGTGTTCTCCAGAATTTTGTTGAAGGCTTCCACTGTGGCATTTGCCTGTGGATGATACAGTGTGCTCTTTTGATTATGGACTTCAAAATATCCAGTCAACGTGCAGATGGTGTTGTTTATGAAGTCTGTGACTTGGTCGCTCATCAAAATTATCGGGCACCAAAATATGGTGATTACATGTTCAAACAAAAAGTGCACTACTATTTTTGAGCTGCAATCTTTTACTGGTGTGGCTTCCTCCCATCTTGTTAAATATTCTGTCATGGTAATAATGTATCGAGCCCCTCTTATTTTTTCGGGTGGGTTGATTGGTCCCAAAAAGTCTATTGCCCACTTGTCAAATTATTTTAATGTTACTTGTGGTCGTAATGTCATCTCGTTTCTTATGTTGGGTTTTCCTACCCTTTGAAAAACATTGCATCCTTGACAGTACTCTGTTGAGTCTCTGTGAATCGTTGGCCACCATAGTCCTGCATGTAATACCTTCTACATGATAGCTTTACCTGCATAATTCCCTCCTGCTATTCCCTCATGGGATTCTGTTAAGACTCTTGGTATTTCGTGTTCTAATGTGTATCTTCGCAAGATGCTATCTGCACCCATCTTATATTAATGTCTTGCAATCAGTTGATAGTCGGCCACGCATACTACCAGGTTTTTCTTCTGTGCGGTGCCATATTCTTTTGGCACAGTACCTATACTCAAGTACTTAATGATTTCTGTGAAGTATTCATTAACAATCTATACTGAGAATAGATGTGCATCCATAAATTTGTAGGTTCTTCTCCATTCGTGAGCCTTGATAAGTGGTCAGGTCCTGTGTTCAATTTTCCTAGTTTAACTATTTCTTCCAAGTAAAATTCTTGAAATAGCAGTAACCATCGACAGATTCTCCCCCCCAACACTAGCTTGTTGACTAGGTATTTCAGGGCCGAGTGATCTGTGAACATATTAAAGTGTTTTTCCAATAAGTAATGCCTGAACTTCTGCAGAGCATATGCCATGGCTAGGCCTTCTCTTTCTATAGTGTTGTAGTTCTATTATGAGTCTGATAGTTTTCTTCTTGCAAATGCTATTGGGTGATCCAAGTCTCCTTCTCTTGGTTGTGCCAAGATAGCTCCAAGTGCTATCACTGATGCATCTACATGCACGTGGAATGTCTTATCCCAGTCTGGAGATACTAATATCGGTGCGGTAACCATCTTTTCCTTCAAGGTATCCAGACCATGTTGACACTCGTCATCCCACTGAAACTTTGTATCCTTCCTTCGTAGATTTTCCATCAGTGTTGTGATCTGCACATATCCTTTGATGAATTTCCTGTAGTATCCTATGTGTCCTAACGTCGCTCTTAGCTGATAGACTGTTTTTAGTGCTGGAAAGTTAACAATGACTGTGATTTTTTCCGGATCTACTAATAAACCTTGTTTACATACTATATGACCTAATAGTATCCCAAACAGTGTTCCAAATATACATTTATTTATATTTAGTGATATCTGGCACTGTCTGCATCTTTCTAACATCAGTTGTAAAACTTTCACATGGTTTTTCAACAGACTATAGATTGTCCAATCATCCAGGTGTACTTCAAGAAATTGATGGATGAATTCTTTAAATCTTGCGATGACCACTCTGAAGAATATTGTTGGTGCATTCTTCAGTCCAAACGGCACGACTATGCACTGATAAGATCCCCATTCTGTCGCAAACATGGTCTTGTATCTGTCCTCCTGTGCTATCTTAATTTAATGATAGCCTGAGAATCCATCAGTGAATGAGTAAGCTTCATGTCCTCCCACATTCTCTAACACTTCATCCATGAACGGTGTAGGGAATGGGTCGTGTAGGCATGCATTGTTCAAATTTCTCAAGTCGATGCATATCCTAATCCCTCCTTGTTTCTTGTCCTGTACTACAATTGGACTTATCCATTCTGACTCCTCCACTGGTTCTGTGATGCCAGCTTCGAGCCTCCTGTCGATCTCAGCTTTGAATTTATGTTTATATATTGGGTTCAATCTGTAGGGTCGTTGTCTAATAGGTATTGCGTCAGGTCTGAGTGGTATCTTCATTTCTCCTAGTTCTCCGACTATACCCTTCATCTCTGTAAATGTTGTGGGAAATAGGTCACTGTATTCATGCAAAAACTCTGTGATTCTTTCCATTGTTTTATCATCCTAGTAATCCCCAATGCTGGCCATTTTGTGCCGCTCAGTTGTCCCGATGTTAACTTTATTTACCTTGATCGGCATGGAAATGACTTTGGATTCTATGGGTGGGCCTCTTACGTCTCTTTCTCCTTCTACTTCTTCGATCTGAATATCGCATGGATCATATTCATTCAGAGCTTCCTCCTATACATGGTAACATGCCAACAGGTCCTTGATTGTTTGTTTGTTCCGTTGTTGTTCTTCTGTGATCAATTGTACTTCTAGTTCTTTGATGAATATTACTCCTCTGATCCATTTAAGGGATGCATCTATGTTGGGGTTCTCATGTTCAAATGAGAAAGTGATTGAAAAATTATGTTGCAATGTAGTCCAGGTCACAGTTCCCTTGCACAATTCCTGGTCTATATACCAATTCGCTGGTATGCCCTCTAGAGTGTGTAAGAAGTAATGAGGTCATTCCTCTGGGGGTGTCATTTTCCATTCCAAGTGTTCCGCTGGTGTCCCTTGTCCTTCATACTTCTGTTGTTTTCTATTTTTATGTTTTGTGCCAACCCTTATGTGCAGTAACCGCTTAAATTGGTATCAATATGTGATTGTTTCCTTGTGTGTGCCCCACCATCTTGCGGGTGTGGCCTTAAGTGATAATTCAAGTGACAACAATCTATGGTTCTCTAACACTGTGACTTCATATGGTGTCAAGAATGTTTCCAAATCGTTTAGTTCATGGAAATTGGATGGTTCCTGGATTTCTGTGCCTACCCATCTTACTGCGTAGTCTATTCTTGCACATCTTCACGTGGATACTTCTCTTAGCCTCTGCTTCCAGTTCTCTAAGCCGGTGTCTGAGTCTATTTCACATGAAGCAATGCTCCACCAACTGAGTACCCCATTTGCAGTTGAGTTTACGTAATCCTCATCGTGCACAGTTGTTCTATACAACTGGTCTATTTCCTCTAAGTCTAGGCAAGTAGGTTCTACAAATCTCTCGCCTTAGGATGGGTCTAATGGTATGATGACCCTATATTCTCCAGACTCAAATGTCATTTTCCTGGTTTTCAAATTGATTATGGCCTGGTTGTCAAACACCCAATCCAGACCAAGAAATGCTGGATATGGTGTTGTGTCGTCCACTATTTCAATGACTTCAAAGTCTATTTTAGTGCGTACTCCATCAAGATCTACTATCACTCCTTTCAGTCTATCGATTGGTAGGACTCTATGATGGTTTGCTAGTTTCAATTGAACCTGTGAGTATCCTAATGTTGGCTCTCCCATGCATTGCCATGTCTTCTTTGGTAATATATTCACTTATGATCCTAGATCTAGTATTATGTCTCCCATATTGAAATCCCCAATGTTAGAATTCAGTATAAATTCCCTACTTCTTTTTCTTCTTGTGTGTAGGTGATTAACTATTTTTGGTTCCATCTTTTCTTTCGTCTCGCTGTTACATTTTTCTAGTATGTTTTGCAATATTTTCATAGATGAGGGATCACTTAATACCTTTACACATGATTAAAAAAGTCCTTTGATTGTACTTACTTGTCCCAGGGTTTGCATCCTGTTGGTATGATCCAATGATGGAAGCATCTCGTATTCTGGTGCTTCCTTGTATTGTTGCACAGTTGAACTCGAAGACATGTTCTTCTTCTAAAATTCTTATCTAGCTTGCTTGAATATCTCCTTCTCCTTCTGTGCATCGAAATGATTTTTTGGTTCGGTGTTCTTATTCACCCACTAATTTTGTTCTGGTTCCTGTTGAACTGCGTCAGTGCCTGTTTTAGCTCCTCCACAGGTGACTATATTGATGTTCTGTCCTTCATCCCTTGATTCGATTAAGATCCACTTAAGATTTTGTTTTTTTTATTCCCCTTTTCCTGAATCTTTACTAGTAAGGTCAGACATTCCTCTGTATCGTGGTCCGATGCATGATAATACATACAAGTTGTTGGTGGTAGTGGACATTCCTGTGCATAATTTCCTAGTTGTTGACAATTGTGAAATGTGGAAGGTCCTCTACCTTGTTTGAAACCTCCTCTGGCTCATCCTCCTCCTCTATAGCCTGCTCGATCGCCTCTCAGTGCGTTATACCATGGCACCTAATTATACTACACGGTATTGTATTGAGGTTGTGTCGGGTTGTACTGTGACTGTGTGTTATTGTACGATTGTTGCACAATATTATACTGCTACTGCGTAGTGTTGTATGGAGATAGGAATAGATTGAACTGTGGCGTTGTTTTCTCAGTCATCATCTCAGCCTGTAATCTATATGCATTCGATGTCCTTTCTCACATCAGATCCATAGTTATGCAATATTTATTGTCGTGGCCCACTAACTTATAAAAGGTGCAATATGAACTCTTTGGGATTGTTTGGTATTTTTGCATCATCATGCAGTGATAAGGGTCGTGACCCATTTTTTTGCAGATTTCGCACCATAGTCCTCCTAGTGGTAATGGATTTGGCATACCTGTTACCATATACTGCGCGAACATTGGGCATTCATTTTTTTGGTGTCCTTTTGTCCTGCATGTGGTACACTAAACAACTTCTTGTTTGTCCTTATTCTTATTCTTTTTCATCTCAAATGTTAGATTCTTCAAATCCTCCTTCAATTCCTCGATCATTGGGTCTATCTGTTGGTACTAGTTCTCTTCCAGCTGCAAGGTTGCCTACAGAGCCTCTTCCTACATCTGAAATTTATATCGTCATAAAGGGTATTTTAAGTGCGGGAGTAGTGAGTTGACAAACATGTGCTGATGCTGCATATCGGTCATGGGGTATTTTAACTTTCCCTTCAGTTGCTTGAATCTCTGATTGATCTCCCATACAGACTCTCCTGGTTTTTGTCTTATTTCGATCATCTCATTCATGTACTAATCCTCTAAGCTCGACTTCTGGAACTTCTTAATGTTATCCAATGTCCTTGTCGTCCCCGGGGCACTTTTTGTGTCTAGGCTCATGTGCCAGTCTAGTGCACGATCTCTTAGCATAATAGATAGCTGTGCGAGTTTGGTATCTTCATCAGTGATCTTTTTTGCTTCTTAGATTTTTGCACAAATGAACAAGTGTTTTTCAGGGTCTTCTGATGCTTCTCCCGAAAATTCTGGTAACTTGATGGTGGGATTGTGTCCTGCCATTCTGAATACTGAACTACTACCTCCTCCACGTGGTGTAGATAATCGACTACTGTTGCTTGAATTGGCTCCTCCAGTTGTTTCTCCTTGTGTAGATGTACTTCCTGTCGTTAGACTTCCTCCAAAATTTGGTTGTCTAAACGATGGTGTTCTCGTTGGTGTATTAGTTGCACATGGGCTTATGGGTTCCACACTGACATTAATATGGATAGGATGGTTTCCTTCTCCTCCCACTCTTGGACCTCTCGTCTTCCTTTCATATGTTGCGCGTAGGATTTCCTCAATCTGCTCCACATCCCGAAGATCCTCTACCTCTTCATCATCACTCGCTAAGTCTTCCCTCGTAGCTATGACTCTCTTCTTGGTATTCACCTTGTATTGGTAGGGTACTCCGCTACACGTCCTTCCCATTGACGCTAAGATCCACTTGATCTAGTCTTCATCCATCATGATCAGGTCCAAACATTCCTCCTCTTTATTTCCCTTATCCTTACCTCATTCCATTCATGCTCTCTTTGTCAGTGCTTCCCCCCTTCCCCCATGCACGCAGGGAAATTTAGCTATCTGATTCCATTGTCATTACACCTTTTTTATATAGCAATATCTTAATAGAAGTATACAGTGATCAAATGTACCTTCCTCGAGGTCTGCGTAGAAATTCATGCTCCACTGTGTTGTATGACTTCGCTGTGTCAACTGCAAACTATGTTATGAAGCCTGCCACAATACTGTCAAGCCAAAAGTCTACTGCACGGGTGAGCTTGTTGTTCACCTATTGTAACTACTCAATCTATACTGGGGTCCACTCTAACTTTCGAATCTGGTTCGTCGTGTGGTTATACTTCAACCTTAGTATCCATTCCTGCAATAGATGTGGAAAATCATAGAAAAAGACTTCATGTAAATCAGTAAACACGTATTTTTACAGATATTTGTGGGGTGTTATTCTAGGGTTTCTATTGTCTTTCTATGCAAACTCTAGCTCTTCGGTTCTCAACCAGCTTTTGATTTATGCTTTCATAGGGTTCCACGGTCTCAACATTCCCTTCTAATGGATCATTTCTCTCTTATTTTCTTTTCTTGTTCCTTTCTCACCCTATCCCAGCTACTCAATCCGCCTTTGTTCCTACCTACGACATCAAAACCATTTTTTGGTTACTCTCCTCTATTCTACTCCGAGCTTCTTCTTGACCCAAGGTTCATGTCTTTCGGGTTTCCAACAAATCCTCTAAAACTATCGACTCTCCTGGTAAACCAAAAGGAAACACAACACATAAAATGCACTGCCCAGTCTCACCCGAGATAACTTTAATGGGTGGTTGTAAGACTTAGGTGTTTACAACCCAGGATTGAGTATGAGATATGAGATATGTATTCAGAGCCATCTACTATAACTTGTGATTGTAACCTATTGTTATTCCCGACTGTGCATTACCTTCAACAACTTATTTCCTTAATAACGCAACCATATTTCATAGCAATATAATAACCCATTCATTCATTAAGAATAATATTTAACTACTGAAAAGAGGATAAAGATGTGCATGCATTCATCACATTACACATATATTACCGTGGTTCACCTCCTCCTAGGCTACGTCCGCAAATATTTGGCTCTCAGCTCTTTTATTATGGTATTTCTGCATCTACAATGTCGTGCGCTTACAATTATCCTCATATGGGTAAGATCTATATGGGGAAAACTAGACCGTACCAATCTCCTCAGCCTGCGATCTAATCCTTAAGATCTACATTCTCTCCTCTCCTCTAGCTCAACAATTTACAAAATAGTTCATACCAAAACATTACATATTGCATCAAGTCATACATATCTATGATCATGCAAAGACAACTACTAACTAAATAGGAACAACTACAAAATCCCTCAAAAATACAGAACTCGTCCACAATACCTCAGTATCCTTATTTATACATATTTGGCTCTTCAACCATTACAATTTTTTACCCAAACCCTAACCCTACCGACGTTATGTCTTCCACCCATGTGTGTGTGTTTTTCCTCCATCTAGATGTCACTTTCCTTGTGCACGCTTTCTTGCATGCACACATGTTGCGTTTCCTTCTAGCTGTCACTTCACTTTCTGCACTCTTTCTTTCTCCATGATCATCCTTCTTTCCACTTCGTCCTGCTGCCAACAAATGGTCAATCCGGTCCCTTCGTTAGTCAGTTCGGTTGATCATGTAGTCATGTAGTCAATATGGTCACATCCTTAGTTGCACCAATTGATAAAGTGGTCGATCCGGTCCCATCCTCGGTTGATCCCACTCTCCCGTTAGAGAGTGAAACCCAAGCAGTCGATCCATTTTAAGCCATCGACCCCATTCTCCCCTTGGAGAATGCAACTCAAGTGATCGATATGATCTCGTCATCGGTCGATCCTACTCTCCTGCTAGAGAGTAAATCCAATACTGCCCATGTTTTTCTTGTTGATACAGAATCTACCATGCTAGGGGGCATTCCTCCTTCTCCCATGGAAACCCCCTCCAAGTTATGAGGTCATCCTTTTTTATTGGGGTGCGCTAATTGGATCTCGTCTTCCCTCTCGCATTCCTTTCAATATTACAATACAAGTTTGTGGTCAGGACGTTCCTCAAACTCTGATAGATGAAGGTTCATCCATTAGTATTTTGTCCTCTATTACTTAGAAAGATTTGGGTTATCCTCAACTTGTGTCGGTTACGCATAATCTGTTGGCTTTCAACAGAAGAACCAATCAACCTTTATGGATCCTTCTTCAGTTTCTCGTAACTTTGGGCGGGAAAACTATCGTTGTTTATGTCATGGTAGTCCAAGACCCCTTGGATTTCGATTTACTCCTTGGGTGAGATTATGTCTATGCCATGAAAGTTATCGTGTCCACTCTTTTTCATATGATATCTTTCCCTCACGATGGGAGAATTGTGACCATTGATCAACTTTCATTCGTTGGCCCTGACTTGACCATCAACTCAATGAACTCCCTAAACATTTCTTATATGTAGATGGTACCGCCCCCACCATAGGTCAATTATGTGGCATTGTCTCCCATGCTTTTGGTTGCCGATGCAAATGAGCCTCTCACTGTACGCTCAATCTCTTATGAAATGGATCTGGTGGTTGACATGGCATCACTTCAGTAGGGCTATTGGAGCTTCATCTCCTTAACCCTATCATGGCCCTCTACATGTGTTACTTCCAGAGTGTGTTTCTTCCATCGAGTGAAGATCTCTTGGAGTCCATGACCAAGTTTTGTCTCTTGACATGGTGTCCTTCTAGAGCATTGTCCTCATGGAAGCCATAATCAAGAAGAGAGTTTTGAGCATGGCTTTATGATTTCAAGCTCATTAAAAAATGAAACCAGCCTTGAGCATGGTTTTTTGATTTCAAGCTCGTTAAAAAATGAAAGCAGTTGTGAGGATAGTTTTCGCGTCTCTGTAGAAACCTCATTAAAAAATGAAACAAAGCTTATGAGCATAGTTCCCGTTTCTCTGTCAATCTCATTAAAAATGAAACAGACGTCTGGGGATTGAACCTGAATTCTCGAGCATAGTTCTTCTCCTGTGTAAATCTCATTAAAAAATGAAACATAGGTCTGGGGATTACACCTGGATTCTCGAGCATTGTTTTTCTTCTCTGTGGCGATCTCGTTAAAAAATGAAATAGATTTATCCCCTTTTTGATTGAGTCAAGTACTTCATTACGTATAGTATTTGAATCTTCATTTCATCCACCTGTGTCATTGGATGAGACAAATCTTGGGGGGAAATGCTTCCAACCTCTGGACTTCATGCTGAAGTTAAGCCACTAACTTCTTATGTTGGGGGCTAAGTACTGTTAGGACCATACAATGTACCTTTTTGCTCACACTTTTTTCTACCTTTACACCCTTGTTTCACTCACATTTAAACTCACATTATCACCTTACCCTATCTTTCCAAAGGTATACAACGTCTCTTCTCTTTACTATATGTTTAATCTGTTTTGCATAGAATTTTACATTACTCTCGTACTTAACCATTGATCATAAATGTATAAGTGCTGAAATAGTTCGAACTACAGATTAGCATTGAGGCCTGTTGCTGAAACAGTTAAAGCATGCAAACCCTATGGCTGAAACAGTCCGTGGACTACGATGCTGAAACAACAACTCACACAGAAGAAGTTGTTACACTCTCTGTGGTCTACGATGCTGAAACAACAACTCACACATACGAAGCTGTTACACTCTCCATGGTCTATGATGATGAAACAACAACTCACACAGAAGAAGTTGTTACACTCTCTGTGGTGTATGATGCTGAAACAACAACTCACACAGAAGAAGTTGTTACACTCTCCATGGTCTACGATGCTGAAACAACAACACAAAGAAGTTACATTGACCACAACAGCCGCACCTTGAGCCAGAATTAACCATCGTTGCCACGTGACCACGTGATGAAACAGTCAGAACGCAAATCTTGTTGCTGAACAACCCGTGATTTGCGATGCTGAAACAACATACAACAACAGTAATGAGAGGACAAATAAAGAAGATGTTACTCCAACTGAAACAACAACACCCCACTCAGTACCTTTTCAACTATTGTAATAACATTCTATTGCGGGAGACTAGGATATCCTATTCCAGTATAGAGAGTCGATCTGACTAAGAATAGGACTCAGATGTACACATGTAATTGGATGATCAAATTGTATCGAGGGGATTCTCCTCTCTAAATAAGAGGAAATCATCATTAAAGAGGATCTTTTTTTTAGCTAATAAAGGATTTTACAGAGAAGGACGTGTTTTACTTCAGATTGTAATATGATACAGTTGAAAGATGAATAAAAGACTGTTCTGAGTATTTCTCTATAGTTCCTTTCATTTCAGGGGAATCTTGTGAGAAGGGAGGGCCCACCTTCTTCACAAGATTCACCCATTAGCTTTGTAGTGTGTTAGTGTTATTTCTCTTCGTGCCTTGATTAAATTTTGTTTTGCTGAAACACTACTTTACTAAACTTTGTTGTGCTGAAACTCTGCTTTACTGGTTGTTACATTGTTTTAATTTAATTCATGCTTGGGTAACTATTGATCATTATAGTTAGCAATCTTGTTTGGTGAATTTATGAAAGCGTGATAATCAGGGACAGGTGTTGAAGGTTCCTTCTTGGGGAATAGGGTCTTATTCTCTATTAAGAGATAGTTAGTCTTCAGTGTGTGTCAATCATTTCAATTAGCAATGAGTCTATTAAAGTGTGACGATCAGAAACAGGTGCTGAAGATTCCTGCTTGGGAATAGGGTCCTGTCCTCTGTTAAGAGATAGTTAGTCTTTAGTGTGTGTCAATCATTTCAATTAGCAATGAGTCTATGAAAGTGTGACGATTAGAAATAGGTGTTGAAGATTCCTGCTTCGGAATAGGGTCATGTCCTCTGTTAAGAGTTAGTT
>JZKD02S1648615.1:567841-598732 GCA_000966675.3 Picea glauca | reverse complement strand
CTATTACATTGACCACAACAACCGCACCTTGAGCCAGAATTAACCATCGCTGCCGTGTGACCACGTGCTGAAACAGTCAGAACACAAATCCCATTGCTAAACAACCCACGATTTGTGATGCTGAAACAACATACAACAACAGTAACAAGAGGACAAATAAAGAAGTTGTTTCTCCAGCTGAAACAACAACACCCCACTCAACACCTTTTCAACTATTGTAATAACATTCTGTTGCGGGAGACTAGGATATCTTATTCCAGTATAGAAAGTCGATCTGACTAAGAATAGGACTCAGATGTACACATGTAATTGGATGATGAAATTGTATCGAGGGGATTCTCCTCTTTAAATAAGAGGAAATCATCATTAGAGAGGATCTTTTTTTTAGCTAAGAAAGGATTTTACAGAGAAGGACGTGTTTTACTTCAGATTGTAATATGATACAGTTGACAGATGAATAAAAGACTGTTCTAAGCATTTCTCTCTAGTTCCTTTCGTTTCAGGGGAATATTGTGAGAAGGGAGGGCCCACCTTCTTCACAAGATTCACCCATTAGCTTTGTAGTGTGTTAGTGTTATTTCTGTTCATGCCTTGATTAAATTCTATTTTGCTGAAACACTACTTTACTGAACTCTGTTGTGCTGAAACTCTTCTTTACTAGTTGTTACATTGTTTTCATATAATTCATGCTTGGGTAACTATTGATCATTCTAGTTAGCAATCTTGTTTGGTGAATTTATGAAAGCATGATAATCAGGGACAGGTGTTGAAGGTTCCTTCTTGGGGAATAGGGTCCTGTTCTCTGTTAAGAGATAGTTAGTCTTCAGTGTGTGTCAATCATTTCAATTAGAAATGAGTCTATGAAAGTGTGACGATCATAAACAGGTGCTGAAGATTCCTTCTTGGGAATAGGGTCATGTCCTCTGTTAAGAGATAGTTAGTCTTCAATGTGTGATAACCATTTCAATTAGCAATGAGTCTATGAAAGTGTGACGATCAGAAACAGGTGCTGAAGATTCTTGCTTGGGAATAGGGTCCTATCCTCTGTTAAGAGTTAGTTAGCCTTCAGTGTGTGTCAATCATTTCAGTTAGCAATGAGTTCATAAAAGTGTAATGATCAGAAACAGGTGCTGAAGATTCCTGCTTGGGGAATAGGGTCCTGTTCTCTGTTACAGAATAGCTGGTCTTTCCTTTTGTAGTGTCATGAAAATATTTCTTTCTTAAGTTGTTATTTCTTAATGTAATCCAGGATTCTTTGGACAATTACTTCTTTGAACTCTGCAATAGGTAGATTACTTTCCTGTAATTCAAGTTAGAACTTCAGTTTGTTCAAGGAAAGGTGTGATTAATATATTTTTACTACAACTCTAGGTTTCTTTTGAGATTGAGAATATATAGTGTGTGATTACCTTTGAAATAAACATACTTTCCTGGGTTGACAATTTATGTAGCACTTGATTGTTTAGTTAAATAAGCAATTATAGTGACCAACAAGTACCACCATCCATGGATTCTGCGTTGGGAAGTCTCAAGAATAGTTTTCTCTGGTTCAATCTTGTGTAAAAATGAAACCACCTACCTCAAGAATAGTTTCCTCTAGTTCAAGCTTGTGTAAAAATGAAACCAGGTCCTAGCATAGTTTTGGATAGTTTTAAGCTTGTGTAAAAAATAAATCTATCCCAAGCATAGTTTTGTTTTGTTTTAAGCTTGCATAAAAATGAAAAAAATCCCAAGCTTAGTATTTGTTCTTTCTCATGCTCGTAAATACCTAAGAATGTAACTGATTAAAATATTATCACTTTTTCAAACTCATAAAGTTTATACGAAAAAGGAACCCCCTAGAGTTCCCTTTAAGCTATTTTCAGACTCTCTAAACATGAAAATATTGTCGAGTGATATTGTTCTTTTCATGCTCGTTAAAGTATTAGAAAGCATATCTGTTGAGTGATAGTTTATCTTTTTTTCGGTCTCATCGGACTACTTTACGAAAAAGGACAGTTTTGTTGTTGGACTAATCAGTAAGTGCATACACACTACGCCTTAACACTTCCACCCCTAACCACTAGGCCGCGTGTACCACTTGGTACATATCACCCAATTTATTACTTAAAAGGTGTATCCTCCTAGCCACGGAGGAGCAGGTGCGGACCATACGACCTACTGGGAATGATTTTTGAGGTGAGTTACAATCATTATTGTAGGTTGCAGAGGGCACATAAACCGAGACAAAATTCTTATTGGGCCTGGGAGTGCCAGAGTTAGATTGAGGCGTGGAGACAATCATTTTTGGGTAATTCGACACCATGAATTCATTGGTGTTGTCTATTTTCTAATATGAGCATTATTTATGTAGCTTGACTTTAGAATGAGGTATACTTATGTATTTTTCCAAATTCTTTTGCTGAGTTAATGAAAGAGCCTACCCATTTGAGAGAAAGACCCAGACATGTATTCCACTAGGGAAAAACTCCGTTATAAAGTTTTTGTAATTAGATATGATGCTTATGTCTCTTCATTTTTGAGTTTTCCCTTATTTAATCATTCACTTTAATTTATGCTCATTTAATACAATTATTTATAAGTCACGATGAAAAGATCTTGGATTGTGTTGGTATCAGAGCAGTCGTCTTTGACTTGAATTATTGAGTGTGAATTTTTTCTAGGGCCATGCATAAGTAGGGTGAAGGAACTCTTAATACTTTCAATCCTGAATTTGTTCATGCATCCAGAGAGAAGAAAATGGCAGAAGAGGACAAGGATGATGAACAAGAAAAAAAAATTCACATGGTTTTTTATCACATGCCAGAAATTGTCGAACGAATGTATGGAGATTACGAGAAGAGGATGAAGAAGAAAGGGAAGAAAAAGGAAGAGAATGCAAATGATGATGCTTCGATAAACCAAGGGGTTGGAGGAGACCCTCCCGAGCCTCCAACTTCACCTTCAAGTTCTAGTTCTTCTTCCTCTGAGAATTCTCATCATTCTCATCATTCTAGCCATAAAACCTCTTTTAATAAACCATTATTAAAGCTTGATGTAAAATTTTATTTACCTATGTTTAATGGAGATACTAATCCTGAAAAGCTAGATAATTGGATCTGACAGGTTGAAGTTTTTTGTTGTGTCCAACATATTAATGAAGAGGAAGTTAAAGTACAACTGGATTCTCTTCAGTTGGAAGGCACCGCTCTCGTATGGTGGGAGAGAAAGCTTCAGTACATAAGTAAGTGTGGTAATATTCTTTCCTCATGGTTGGAATTTAAATCAACGATAAGGAAGAAATTTTATCGATTAGGGTATTTACATAAAGAAATGATGGAATGGAAAACTTTAAGGCAAAGTAAAGGTAAAATTGTACAAAGTTTCATAGAGGAATTTAGGAAGAAAGCTCTTGCATTGAATATTCCTTTGAATTATTATGAAACTTTAATGAAGTATATTGGCGCACTTCACAGTTATATTCATCATACTTTTATCGTGTTTAACCCCACTAGTCTTGACGATTTTTGTGTTCAAGCCACTCACCTTGAGAACAAGGGGAAACATGTTCAAGAAGATCCCACGAGGAAACCTTCCAATTTCCCACATAAGACTTTTAATAAGTTTAAAAGGAAGGACAAGAACACCACTACAATGAAGAGAGAAGGAGGAAAACCATCATCCACTCATTGCAAGAAGAGCGGTGATGATAAAGAACACTGTTGGAAACTGCATCTAGAAAAGAAACCGAAACAAATCAGTGGAAAGGGGAAGACAAAGAATTTTGCTACAATGCAACAAGATCTTGCTTCCGATTCAGATGAAGGAAAGATCACAATGGTTGGAGTACAAGGTAAAGATTATCTTCATGCTAGTTCAAGTTCCAATGATGAATCTCATGTTGATGAACGAAAGAGGAATATGTTATTTTATATCAGAGTTGTATCTAAACATACTAAGATATATACATTATTTGATCCGGGTTCCCAAGTAAAATTAATATCGGAAACACTTGTCAAGAAGATGGGTCTTGAAATGAAACCACATCTAAAGCCTTATCCTCTTGGTTGAGTATATGATAAAGAAAAACTTAATGTCATCAAATAATTTAGGATCATATTTGTTATTGCTTCAAAGTTGATTGATGAAGTGGATTTGGATGTTGTACCACTTGATATATGTGGCATAGTGTTGGGAAGTCCTTATATTTATGATAGAAACACAGTCTTCTTTCATCATGAGAAAAAATAACATCTTACTAAAAGGGGAGTGGAATATATTGTTAGAGCTCACAACATGAGGGTAAATACAACACTTGATATTGCAGGGCAAATGAAAAGATTCATAAACACTAATAAGAGATATGTACTCATGGTTGTCAGAGAGAAAGATGTTGGGACATCTGACGCTTTTCAAGGGTGTGATCCATCTCATAAACAAGAATTAATTGATATTGTTTCTAAGTATGATGATATTTTTTAGGAACCAGATGGATTACCTCCTAAGAGGGAAATCCAACATGAGATACATCTTCAGCAGGATTCTCCTCTTCCCAATGTGGGCATGTATAGGATGTCAGTTGTGGAGATGACATAGATCAAGAAGCATGTACATGGCTTATTGGATCAAGGGGTCATGAGGCCCAGTTCATCTCCTTGTTTTTCTCTGATCGTGATGGTGTCAAAGAAGGATGGAACATGGCGAATGTGTGTCAATTACCAGGCTTTCAATAAAATCACAATGAAAAATCGATACCCTCTTCCTCGCATAGATGATTTACTTGACCAATTGAAGAATGTTGTTTATTTCACTTAGTTGGATTTGCACAGTGGATATCATCAAATCAGGGTCACAAAACAAGATGTATAGAAAACTAACTTTAAAACCAAACAAGGATTGTTTGAGTGGTTAGTTATGTTGTTTGGGCTTTGTAATGCTCTGACAACTTTCATGTGTGTGATGAATGATGTATTCATGCCTTTCCTAGATGACTTTGTGATTGTATATTTAGACGACATTCTTGTTTTTAGCAGGACTTGGGATGATCACGTGAGGCATGTAAAACAAGTATTGGATACTTTACAAAGGGAAAACCTGTATGTAAAATTGTCTAAATGTGAATTTGGCAAGACTGCACTTATGTACTTAGGTCATATTGTAGGAGGAGGACAATTGAAAATTGATCCTTCCAAAATCGATGTAATTGTAAAATGGCCTAAGCCAAAGAGTGTAACTGAAGTATGAAGCTTCTTACGTGCAGTCTAGTATTGGAGGAGATTCATTCCCAACTTCTCCTTTATAGCAACTCCTTTTCATGCCTTAACCGGTGCGAAGAACATTTTCAGTGGGAAGGAAACCAACAAAAATCTTTCAATATTTTGAAGGATAAGATCAATATCACACTAGTATTATCATTTCCAAATCTTCAACAAGATTTTGAGATCGAGACAGATTCCAGTGGACACGCCATGGGTGTAGTATTGATGCAATATCGTAAGCCTATTTGTTACCACTATGAAACTTTTAACCAAGTTGTTGTTAACTATCCTACATATGATAAAGAGTTGTATGCATTAGTCCAGAGTGTAAAAAATGGAAGCACTACTTGTTAGGGAAGGAAACAATCATACATACATATCACCAACCCTTACATCATCTTCAAGAACAGACTAAATTACAACAATCTCGACACTACAGATGGATGGGTTTTCTACAACAATTTCATTTGGTAATCAAGTACAAAAAGGGTACAAGTAACAAGGTAGCTGATATTCTTTCTAGACCTCCTATTTTTGCTTCTATTGTTTTGAAGAATACTTCTTTATCTCATGATAGCTATGTAGAACAATGTGTCGTTGATGAAGATTTTAAAGAAGTATGTGTGAAGCTAACCCTTGGTGCACATGTAGAGAACTCTTGTCTGCAGGGAAAACTACTCTACCATCTTGGAAATCTATGTATTCCTACAAGTGAACGAGTCTATGTAATACGAGAAGCTCACACTTCTCTTGTGTATGGGAATTTTGGGGTAGTAAAAACTATGGCTCATTTGCAAAGGTTTTGTTACTGGCCTCAAATGAAAGAAATTGTAACTAAATATGTAAAGGGGTGTGTGGTGTGTTCTACTTGTGAGCCCACTAATAGAAAACTGGGGCTATACTCACCACTTCCTGTTCCATGCCATCCATGGGAAAGTATCTCCATGGATTTTGTAGGGGGTTTATCAATGACCAAAGAGGGTCATGATTATTTGTATGTTGTAGTGGATATGTTTAGAAAGATGTGTATCTTGATGCCATGTAAAAAGAAGATCACTATTAAGCAGACTACTAATCTCTTCTTTCAGTATGTTTGGGTTCACTTTGGATTACCCACATCCATTGTCTCGAATCGAGATACTCGATTCCTTGGGGAATTTTGGGCTAGCTTGTGGCAGATGATGAACATCAAATTGAAGAGGAGCACTGCTTTCGATCCACATATCGACAAACAAACAAAGGTGTTAAACCAAACATTGGTACTTTTTCTTCGAGGCTACTATAGAAAGCATCCCAAGTTATGGGATGAACATTTACCCTGTGTACAACATGCGTACAACCAAGATTTACATTCATCCACTAAGAGTTCACCTTTTGATACATGTTTTGTGTACCTACCAAAGGTTCCTTTGGACTTGATGTATGGGAAAGATACCAATGTGAATGAATAATGAACAGAGGACATAGACTGCAAGTTCATCCAGAGGATCCAACAGACACACCTGGCAGTCAAGGAACAATTGGCGAATAATCAAGCACAATATAAAGATCAACATGACGAGCACATGGTTGATCATAATTTCCAGGTTGGAGACCGGGTATGGCTTCACATCAACAAGGAGATATTGAAGGGTGAAGGCAAGAAAATCAAGCCAATTCGTTATGGACCCTTCACTATGTTGGAGAAACGTGGTGTCATGATTTTCGTCTGGATCTTCCACCTTACATGTATATTTACTCAGTTGTGAACATTGAGAACTTGAAACTTTTTTAGACTCCCATGATCATGGATCAAGATGAGGAAGTTTCAATACCTTCAGTTGATGAGTTTGCACCTGAGTACCTGGATGAGCTATAGGAATATATCATCCTAGACAAGAGAACGAGGACTTCATGCAGGGGTGATGTTGATTATCTTTGAGTAGTCTTAAAAGGCACACATCCAAACAAGGCAAAGTGGATCGAGAAGGACAAAGTGAGGGGACTGTTCCCTCACTTACCTGTTGATTGATGAAAGTTTTTGGTGGTCCAAAAGGATCTCAGTGGAAAGGCATGATCCAAAAAGGATCTAGAGAAGGCTTAGAACAACTCAAAAATCACAAAGGAAAATCAGAACGCTCATAATGGCTCTAGTAGACAAAGAAAGAGAAAAAATTCAAAGTTCCCAAAACTTAGTGAAAATGGCATGATCACGAAGAGCGCATCACAAGATTTCTAACGACACAAACAAACCGTTAAACAGAGTTACAGATTGAAAGATATTCATGGTAAAAGTTTGGTCAACCTAGCTCAGTCAACAGGGGATGAGTCAGCATTCTTACTATTGACATCAAAATTCGTACGGATGATGTCATCATCCGTACAACACATGTGGTAGGAGAAGGGAAGTGACATGTGGCATGCTGACATGGAAACACCAGAGGCTACCACGTGTCACCTGATTATTGGCTTTTTGGATCGATCCATGGACCAATCGGATCGTGCCATGTGGCAGTCCGTACAATTGATGTGCCATGCTGACTTGGCAAGGGGCAGTTTATCCCAATGAGATTCTACCATGTGGTCCAATACTTGGCGAGTCCACCAAATTTGGTGGACCATGCCAACTATAGCCACAGTTATCTCATTGGATGACATTCTAGCGACACTGCTAAAGTTAGCATAATGGGTATGTAATTTATATGCCATATAAAAAATACAAACCAAAAAACGAAGTCCATGAGGCTTGACCTGGAACCTCCATCTCTAACCACTAGGTCATGGGTACCACTTGGTACATATTGCCCAGTTTATTACTTAAAAGGTGTATCCTCCCAGCCACAGAGGAGGAGGTGCGAACTGTACGAACTGTCGAGTATGATTTTGTAGGCAAGGTACAATCATTATTGCAGGTTGCAGAGGGCATAGAAACCGAGACACAATTCTTCTTGGGCCTGGGAGTTCCAGAGTCAGATCGAGGTGTGGATACAACTATTTTTGGGTAATTCAACGCCACGAATTCAATAGTGCTATCTATTTTATGATCTGATCATTATTTCTGTAGCTTGATTTCAGAATGATGTATACTTATGCATTTTTCCAAATTCTTTTGCTAAGTTAATGAAAGAGCCTACCCATTTGAGAGCAGGACCCAGAGACGTAGTCCACCAAGGAATAACTCCGTTATCAAGTTCTTGTGTTCATATTTGATTCTTAGGTCTCTTCATTTTTGAGTTTTCCCTTCTTTAATGGTGCACTTTAATTTATGCCCATTTAATACAATTTTTTGTAAGTCACGATGAAAAGATCTCGGATCAATAGGAAGAAAAACTACACAAATAAAGGTAGAACCCACAGGGAGTTTAAAGTGGGCGACCACATGTTTTTGAAAGTGAAAATCAGGTGTAGTTTCTTGAAGTTGGGGAATTGTTCTAAGTTGGCAGCGCACTACTGTGGGCCATTTGAAATATTTGATAGGATTGGTCCTGTCACATATATTCTTTCATTTCCTACATCCTTGCGTATTCATAATGTTTTCCATGTGTCATTTCTTAAAAACTATGTACCTGATGTTAATCATGTTATTGATTGGAATGTGATTCAGGTGGAGCCAGAAGGTGATTTCTGAGTGCGACTGATTTTCATATTGGATCAGAAAATCAAGAAGATATAAAATTGAGCCATGGAGTTGGTAAAGGTCCAATGGACCTGGTATGGTCTTGAGGATTCAACCTAGGAGCTCAAGGATGCTATGTGAGCAGAGTATCCTCATCTTTTTGAAGATTTTTGAAATTTTGCATGTACATGTGTATATGATGCACTAAGGACAATGCATAAATAATGGGGAGGGGAATGTAATGTCCCTAATAGGGACCCTTTGTAATTATACATATAGGATGGTGAGCTGTGGTATCAATTGTAAGTTTAATGTACATATAGGTTGGTGAGTCGTTGACACTAAGTTTTGGTGTCACACACACCTAAATAGTGCATGGAGAATTGCTATCAAAGACAATATGTGCACATTTCATAGTGTTGTGCACACCTGGGTAAGTGCACATGGTGGCACATCAAAGAAGGGGTGCACCCATTTTACATTGTTCCACACACTTGGGTAAGTGCACGAGAATGACCTAGGAATGCAAACCAAGATGAGTTATATATATGTATATATATGACTATAAATATATCGAGGTCAGAGAGCTTGTGTGATTATGTGGCTGTTGAGTCGGGACAAAAATAGGATAGTGTTCCTATCCATGTAAAGTGTTCCTATCATTGCATGTAGAAAGACTCAAACGAAAAGAGATGGGGGGATGATTCCACTGGAAAAATGAAAAGGGGGCGAGACTTGAGTCTGAAGGAATATTTTATAATATGTCCGGAAAAGTGTAAAGTTGTGGATATTTTTTTATCCTAAGTTCCCGAGGGTAGGGAATGAGTCACCAAGTGGCTTAAGCTACTTCTAAAGGTGACAAGTGCTGAGATTAAGGCATGCAATATATATTGTTGGCCTTAGTGTATTTTGGGGAATGGTTATTCATTTTCTCATATGCAAAAGGGATAACTCATTCTAGGGAAATTCATTCTGAGGATTATTCATGTTTCAGGCTCTCATGAGAAGTAGGGGGTCGAACGATATGGAAAATTGAATTATTACCTTATTTGCACAAAGAAGCTTGTAAGGGTTTTATGTACTGTAATCAGAGTCTTTTTGTTAAAGAGGA
The DNA here is from genome assembly GCA_000966675.3 of Picea glauca. Taxonomy (NCBI): domain Eukaryota; kingdom Viridiplantae; phylum Streptophyta; class Pinopsida; order Pinales; family Pinaceae; genus Picea; species Picea glauca. The sequence continues at coordinate 588,789 of JZKD02S1648615.1, read as the reverse complement.
AGGTTGTCAGGCCTGTGAGCAGTCTCTTTGGGTGAGATATTTTCTTTTGAAGAGGTGGGTTGCTAGGCCCATGAACATACTCTGTAGGTGAGAGTGTTGTAGGGAATTGTTCCCTGGTGCGCTAGACATTAGATGCAGGGATCAAAGACTTCCTTTCCAACCTATTGCTGGTAACCTAGGAAGGGAAGTGGGGTAGACAAAGCACTTTCGAGATGAGAAGGGGCACACTTCCTTGGGTGTGATAGGTGTGTGGGGAGTGAGAGATTGTAGGCTATTTGCAATAGTGGGGATCTCAGAATGAACAATTTTGTTGAGTATCAGACCTGAGCCTATCACTAGGAACACTTTTTCCTTGGTGGAGTTAAGCCCCATCTCTAGGTTGACTTGTTGTTAAGAGCTTATGAGGAATAGAGTCTATGGCTGGGAGGAATGTCTAATTTATGCATGCAGTTGGTGAATTTCATAAAATATAAGTTTTCTTTATGTGCTTGTCTTATTTTTTATGTGTATATTTTTTTATGTTTGATATGGTTTAATTCTTGTATGTTGTCACATATAAGTAATTTTTGATATTTTGTTTAATATTTCTTGTGCATGTAAGTATAGTTCTTATAGTTTGTATTTGTAGACGTGCATGACTATGATGAATGTTGATAGTTTTTCTATAAGCTAACCTTATGGTTTTGGTATGAGCCTCCGAGGAAGTGTTGAATGGCCATGTGCACAACGAGTACTATGCGTGAGCCATATGATAGATTTTCTTGTGCACACTGGGAAGCAGTCTGTGCGCACAAGGAAAAAAATTTTGGTGTGTGACGCCAGGATGGTTACATGCATAGTAGTGTTGTGTGATCAACACACCAGCACACAATTGTTTGAGTTACTTCTGCTGCATAATTTTTTGTTAAAAGGAGAAAGTTGCTTCTGTTGTTATAATATGTGTGGCATGACTCAAGATTGGGTTGAGCACGTTACTTCAAGTGATACTGCATGGACTTGTGTTATAGAAGAATCTGTGCAGTGTATTTTTGGAATAACATTGTTCAATAATAAGTTGGATGATGTTACAATATGTTTGGTCAGAGCATTTTGGAGTAGTATAACCCAGCCTGGGTGGTTGGGGATGGTACATATTTGTATCAGAGCTTAGTTAGTTTTATTAGCATAACCTATCTTGGTGGTTGGGGATGTTACATGACCCCATATTGAGATGGGTATTCATTAACCATTCCACTTATTTTCATCTATATTCAACCATGTTTTCAAGTTGGTTATCTACACATCAGTTCTCATTTGTATTTCAGCTTCCTATATTTTATAGTTTGTCCATTACCACTCTTTGTGAGGAATTGGGTATTTAGAAACCTGCTCTCATCTTATATTTGAGCTTTCTTTTCAGTTTTGCTTCCTTAGAGGCATATGTGTTGGATATTTACACTCCCACACCCTTGTTGTATTCAAGTTCTTTTAGCTGTGTTCAAGATTTATATTATTTTCAATATTTCTTCTCAGATGTTCTCTCTTAGTTGTATCTATGTTGGAGGTTTACACACCTAGTTCCCTATTGTTTTTTAGCATTCCTGGTTGTGTTTGAGCTCTTTCAGATATATGGAGTAGGATTTTATTACTCTCATTTTAGATACCACTAATATTATTAGAGTTGGGTACTTCCATCTCTTCTCTCTTACATGATGTTCCCTTCAACACTTCTTCAAATGGACAAATCAATGGCATTATTCTTCCAACAAATGTGTAGTATCCTTGGAATATGTCTTCCAATCCTCCTCCATTGAATAGGTCTTTACTGGTATTCCCAACAAATGAGTAGTGTGATGGTAGAATTATTTTTTCACATGAACAATTCAATGATTAGTTTCCTTCAGGGGATGTGTAGGTTAGAGTTAATTCATATTCAAGATTCTTCTTTCAACACCTCTTTTTTGGATGGGTAGTTCAATATCATAGTCTCTTAGATGATAAGCAGCTTGATGGTAGTATTCTTCCAACACATTATTACATCCACTTTTGTATGGAAATGAGTGATCACAAAACCACTCATTCGTCTTCCAACTACGATTGACTCTCATTGATTTGGGTATGCCCACTCAGTTGTATACCCTCTATCTCTTGTATTTATGACTTTGTAAATCATTTATTTATCAAATGGATATATCAAAGATCATATTCCCCTAGATGATGAGAAGTTTAGTGGTTCCATTTATTTAGGAGTTGAACAAATCAATGTTGATTGTATCTCTATTGAGTTGGGTATACCCACTCCTTTTCTACCTTATTACCTTTCTCCATATCCATGTGCTCAAATTGTCAGACGATGTTGAAATGATAATAATATTCACTTGTGCGTACTTGAAATTATGGATAATCACCCTTGTTATTGTACTACTAGGTTATATTTGATGGTTGACCTAATCAACATTGTTTTATATTATTCTAGGTGGCTAAGGCTAACCTAGGCATTTATGGAGGCCCATAACCCCCTTATGGCGGAAGATGCTCCACATCATAATTTGTATATAAAGACACACCTTATGAGTGAGTGGACATAGTGGTTAAGAACATGCATTTCCTCTTGAGAGGTCACAAGTTCAAATCCAGAGGGGGGTAGGTTATGTATACCTCTATAGACTTTAGCAGTCAAATAGTTGCGCGGAGGGGGTACCTTGTCCCACAAACAAGAGGGTATCATACACCAATTTTGTGTATGGCTTGGTTGTGACCTTAAAATTAGATTATTATTATCATCATCATCATCTTGGATTCAATAGTAATGGATTCTTTTGCCTAAGGTCATCATATGTCTTGTTCTCTTGTTCGTGGGTTTACTTCTCTTTATGTGATATCTAATGTTCAAGATCTATGCTAGAACAAGGTTTGTTGAAGTGTTCACAATATATCCACGATGTTTTTATTACCCCCACATGGTATCAAATCTAGTTTGGACTCTTCCTTCTCTATCTACCGTTGTTTTATATATACAACTAGGAATTTTCAGTATTCTTTTTAGGACAACAACAAATTTCTAGGGTTTTTTACCCTCTCCTTCACCAACGCCTTCCTTATTTGACAATTTTTTATCTTTTCGGTGGATTTAAGGTGACATTTTGCAAGTTTATGTCCATTTAAGGGTAGCACTCTCCTCATTTATCCTTTTTTTATCCAAACATTAGAGTTATTAGGGCTACTTCAAGTTTAAAACTAAAGTTTTTCAATGTCATTTGAAGACACCATCATTTTTTTAGGGATTTTTACCCTCTCCAACACCAGCGCCCTCCTCTTATTGGTGGTTTTTGTTTTTTCTAGCATGAATTTAAATATTTTTTTTTCCAAATTAGTGTTATTTTAAGGAATCACACCTTATATTTCTCTTTGTTTCCTCAAAATTTCACTATTGTTTTTGTGGAACACCACTGACATTGTGTAGTTGTCTCGTGTTTTTCAGGGTTTTTCTAAGGATTTTGTTGGTGGCATTATAATTGTGGAATTAAGAGTTCACAATTTCTTATTTATGGCCTCTGGGGGGCCACTTATCATATTTGATCTAAAGGATTGCTTGGTGGTAGCATTTTCTAAGTTATTTAGTGGATGTGTGAGACTATTGACTAGTGGAATTTTCCCTAAGGGATTCAAAAGTAGGGTTATCACAAGGCTTCAAATACTTATAGCCCCCTTCAGTGGGTTTTCTTGAGGTCCTCATTGAGGCCTATTTTTGTTGGACCAGATGCACTATTTCATTGACACACATATGGCAGTGTACATAATTGTGAATCAAGTTGTGCCAAATTATAAAGATGATACTCTTGGTAATGAATCCACCTTATTTAGAGACATCCTTTGTAATCCAAGGGTTAATAAATTTCTATTAGATGATACGGTTGGTGATGTAAGTCCTACTTCTTAGGTTTTAGTGGTGATTTATAGTAACTCTAACAATCATATGGATGCTTGTTTGTAAAGGGAAACCCCCCTTAGCTCATTTGATACAATTTCCTCTAATAGGTCCATAATATTTGTCCCATTCTATTTTATTGATGACTCTATGGATGATTCTTGGCTTCTTTCAGTGGATTAGTTTGATAATGTGGATATCTGTCTTCCACTTAATGCTATTTGTCCTTATTGGACATACTATATGTAGGATAATTTAGTGTTTCACATGGATCTTGTCTTTCCCTGCCATCATGATCTTGATTTCTCTTGGATAGTGGCAATTTCGATCTCATTAAAAAAATGTGATCCTTGGTTCTCCTTTAGCTGACAAACATACTTTAGTTCCCATAATCCCCTTTTAATAGGTTGTGGAACTGTGTTGGTATTGGTACTATGGTGTTTTGACGAGGTTCTATTTTCTGATGGTTCACATTCAACATTAAGGGGGGAGGTGTGGTCTAATGCTTTATCTTCTTATTCTTATCCATCTTCAAGGAGGATGGTGTGCATAAGGCTGACCCTATGTGGAGAAGGGAATTCATTAACCCTCTCACTTATTTTTAGTTATGGTTGGCCATGTTTTCAAGTTGGTTAACCACACACCAATTCTCCCTTATATTATAGTTGCATATATTCTATATTTTGGCCACAACCACTCTTTTTTAGGAGTTGGGTATTTATAAACCCACTCCAATCTTGAATTTGAGTTTACTTCCGAGTTGCACTTTCTTAGGTTTGTTTGTTTTGGGTATTTATACACCCATACATTTGTTGTATCACTAAAACAAAATAGGTCATTAACATTGAGCTTAGTACAGATTTGGAGTGCATTTTTTTTAAAGTTGGTGTGTTTTCCTGGGATAGAAGTTTATGTTAAAATTATTTTTGCATTTAGTATTGGGTTTAGCATTGACACTAGCATTTATTTTGGCACCAATTTTAGCATTGATTATATATAAATTAAAATTTACAAAAAGAAAAATGAGAAAAAATGAAAAACATAAAGGAAAAATGGTAAGGGAATGCAATGATTTGAACCCAGATCACTTGCCAAAAGGTGGAAGCTCTACTGACCTGCCTTCCCACAAAATATGTCATTAAAAGTGAAAATTAGAATTGAAACTGGACTAAACTATGTAAATTAATATTTATGGAAACAAAAACAAAAAATGGTAAAAAAATGAAAACATAAATGGAAATTAGTAAGGGAATGTTGGGATTTGGACCTAAATCACTCAGCAAATGGAAATAAATCTACTTGAGATACATTCCCATAAAAATATGCCATTACAATTGTATATCTAAACTAAAACTAACTTAACCTTTGAATAATGCAGATGTAAGATAAATATTACCATTTAATACTAAGATAAACATAAGTAACAACAGAAAGACGGATGCCATGATTTGAACCTAGATCTTCTTATGGGAATGCAAGGAACTTCCTTAGGTCACACTCATGAACTAGCTATATGCATTAAAGAGACCCTCCAAGATATAATTTTTTTTCTTCATTCTCGATTAAATACGTAACAACAAAAAAACAACAAACATTATCAAAACACTTATGGAAAAACAAAGTAAAATATGAAGGAAAGAGGAGAATGGAAGGGAGAAGCCATTACCTTCCTCATGGAGGTTCCTCCATTAAATCATAGCCTCTATGTATGAAATTTTAAACCTACAATAAAAAAATAACAATAAACATTAGCAAGTGAATAAAATAAAATAAAAAACATAAAAGAGGAAGGAAGGAGGAGAAAGGAAGGGAGAAGTCATTACCTTCACCATGGAGATTTATCCATGAAAGCTTAGCGTCCACGCATAAAACCATAAACCTATAAAAACAAGACAAAAATAAACATTAACAAATTAATAAATAAAAATCAAAGTAAAAGAGAAAGAAAGGAGGAGAAGGGAAGGGACAATCCATTACCTTTATCACGAAGGTTCCATCATGATCCAACTAGCTCCTCTTGTCTGTTATTAGTTCAACACGTTCTTCTGTACTTATTTGTAATTGTGGGTTACACACTTCTAGGGATTTTTGAATCCCTACACATCTTCCAAGTGGATACTAGTGGCCTCTCACCTAATGCAATTGACTTATTTTGTATGTTTTCATGTCATCACATCTTGTTGCACTTCCAGGGTTGTTTTGGAGCCCTAAACAATGTATTTTTGGCTCACCACAGTCAAATTGTAGACAGAGTCAAAGTTTTATAGCGTAATGTGTATTTATTTGAAATACCTTTCTAGCAGGCTATCACACGCTTAAAATGGAGGTTGTATGCAAAATTTACGACCCTGGGAAGTTGAGGTACCAACTTACCTATAGGGGCCCACATGAATTTTGTCGTTTCACTTTCTAGGGTTAGGTTTTTGGATGTCTAGGGTTTTGGAATTAATGAGTAATATAAAAAAGGACTCTGGAGCCTCATTGTAATTATTTTGCTTAGAAAGATGCACATACCAGCCACATCTCCTCTCAGAGATAGCTACCACCATTCGAGCAAGTGTTTTAGTTCTGCAGTTTTATAGTTTCATCCTATTTCATTTATTCAATAGAAGATATTGTTCACTAGATATATATGTTGTTCTTCATATCTCTATGTTTATTGTATTCAGTTTTTTAATCAGTTCATTCCTCTCCTCAATCTGGATCAGTGGTATCAGAGTGGTCTTCTCTTCATTTGTTTTTCTTTGTGCATGTCCCCAACAAGATCTAGGTACAACAAGTTGGGACTCAAACCAATCAAGCCGTTGCAATATAGGTCGCATTGAGCCCAAAAAAACCCCATGGGATATTAAAATAAAGATGATGGAGCAGGATATCCTTTTAAAATGTTTCTTGAGGAAGCCCTTCGTGACAAAGGAACATAATGATGGAAAATTTTGCACAGATCGTTCGGCGGTTGCCCATAGGAGAAGCATATTCATCAAGCGACCATGCAACCTCCTTCAAGGTACAGGTAAATTTTGATATTCCATTATTTTAAGGGCTTATAGATGCAGATGCTATAGATAAATGGTTGAATCTGCTTGAAGGGTATTTTTTGGTCCACAATTTTTCCGATAGGGAAAAAATTACTTTTGCACTCTTCAAGGTTGTCCCCCATGTTAAGGACTGGTGGGACACTTACTTTGAACAAAGGGCCATAGAGGAATCTGCAATATTTTTGGTTTCCCCTAGATGGGATTCCTTCCGAGACTCCATTAAAGAAAAATACTACCATGTTGGAAGCTACGAGGACCAATACACCAGATGGACCACCCTGCGTCAAGAAAGGGATGAGATAGTACCAGATTTCACCAATATTTTCCATAGCTTGCACACCAAATTTGGTATCAAAGACTCTAAGAAACATTTGGTGCTCAAATACAATGACTGTTTTCATAGATACATTCAAACATAAATGGATTTTCTAGACATCACCTCATTGGGTACGACTTATAGATATGTTGTCAAGATCAAGTAGAAATTTAAGCAGAAGAGGCGCGATTTTGGATATGCAAACTCATCACAGCCGAAGCAAGGAAAAGGAGGCCCTAACCCACATAACCAGGGATAGAGAAAATATGGCCACTCTTAGGACAACCATTCCCAGCTGCAACACAAGAAGGGAAATGAAAAGACGAAGGACATGGGAAATGGTGTGAGTACCATACAATCCCTTGGAACAAAACTGAAGAATGTCACTCCAATAAGTCACTTGTGGTAGAGCTGAAGGCTTCTGATTCAAAGGTCGACTCTAATTTCGAATCAAATCCTGAAGGAGGAAAGCGGATTATCGATGCTGAAACCAGTGCCACTGTAACTACCACCAAAGTCCAGCCAAGCGAACCAGAAGAACTAGAGGAAGGGAAACGCCTCTTTCAATCACAGATGTGGATAAAGGGGGCTCTGCTTCATTTCATTGTTGATAGCGACAGTCAGAAGAACCTAATTTCAGCAGAGGTCGTCAAATGACTGGATATAAACAATATTTTTTTGGCTTGCCACAGTCAAACTGTAGACGGAGTCAGAGTTTGACAGTGTGATGTGTAGTTCTCTGAAAGACCTTTCCAGTGGGCTATCACGCACCTAAAACAGAGGTGGTATGCGAAAGTTACGACCCCAGGTGATCTCAAAATTGAATGAATATGTTTCCAATGGATATTTAAAATGAAGGGGACTTATCTCTTTAAATTGCAAGTTTAAAATGACATGTGTTTGGGTAATTGGATCAAGTTACTAACACATAAATTCAATTAATTTTACTTAGTCATGAGCAACATATCAGATAGATAAAAACCATCAATAATGAACACATAACACAACAAATAATAAAGGAGTTTACCCCTCTCTTGGGATACATCTCCTGGTCCAAACTACATTGGATAATTTTCATTATTCTTAAAAATTTCTCTTACAGTGCTCAAAATACAAAACAGATGGCTCCAATGTCTTCAAAATGTCCAAAAACCCCTAGCTGGGATTTTTCGGCACCTAGTTTGGCCAAAAAATGAAGAAGTTACAGCTCCTGGAAGTTTTCCCCTTCAAGCTTATTATACCTGCTCACCAAAATGCACCTGTGAATGACCAACCTGGCTCCCACAATGTTCTTGGGACTAAAACCCAACACACACACACATTCTGCAATTTAGAGCAATCTGTCAAACTGTTAACGGGATTAGTGCCCCCTTGGGCAAAGGTGTTGGTCACATGGGGGTCATGTGGCCACGTCCCAATGCCTAATCCAGGCCCATTTGCATGAGTGAATGTCGTGATGACAAGTGGCAGGCACGTGGAATGCTTCCCATTGAAGTGTTAACCCCCCATTTCAAATCTAAAGGAGTGGTCGTATGGAGGAGTGTTAAGAACCGAGGCTAAACCAATGCAAAGTCTGCGCCAAAGGTTGAGTGTAAGGTCATATGCATATGTCATAGACTGGGGGTTGAATTCCAATCTAATAGAACAAACACCAAATGGTTGAATGGAGGTTATATGAACAAGTTACATGGTAATGTGTCGGGGGCTAGGGCTAGGCCCCAGCCCTTTACTCCATCGTTATAACATTGGTTTCAACATAAATAAATTTAAACAAGCAATTGTGGTAAGTAACACTCGTGGGCAGGCTGGTAGCCCAACCCTTTCCAAGTCACCCCCCCTGCCCATAGGTCATGGGTTAGACTCTTGTGGAGTCACAAATATTTACCACTACAAACCAATGGAGGGGTGCCACATGGAAGCCCACAATTGGGCCATGTGGCACCATAACACTTGCCCTCAAGTTGACACGTGTCACAACTGGATACGTCCACCTGTTTGCCAACACCTTCCCAGTCAACATAAAAACTCCTCTGCCACGTCATTGTACAACCATACGTCCTGTATGGTCAGTTTCCACGTAAGCACTGTACGGACTGCACAGTCAACAAAATTTTTCTTGTTTGGAAAAATGAATAGAGCGTGATATCCTGCTCATACGACGTATGTTTGAGCCCATTCAAGTTGTGTTGGGTTCGTAAAGATGAGACCTACACACATGTCTGTTTTGAAGCGATTCCAAGCAATTTGATTTTTGAGCAAAATTTGATCCCCTGGATCACACCTCCCCATTGGGAAGATTTTGGACCTCCAAAAGACTACTTTTAGTCAATATGTATATGAGGGTATAGTTCCATCACCCTTACAATCTCAATCCATCCAGCCTTGCTTGGATTGGTTCCTTTTAGACCAATACAAAAATTGTCATTCCTTGTTGTGTACTTGGCTTGGCTCTTTCTCAACTGTTCTTGAATGGTTTGATGCACAAATTGAACTGGTTCAATGAACTTCTTGGCCTGGTTATAAACATGCAAAAAGTAATGTAGATTCTCTTCCCAAAACTAGGATTCTTGATTTTCAATCTAGCCATCATCTTTCCCATACCAAAATGGCCAGCAACAAGAGAAGAATGTGCTTCCCTTATCTTGTTGACTCTTTCACCCTGCGAAAAACATAGCTTGCGAAGATACAAAAGTTTACCATGCACATAGAAATCCAACTCCTCAAATTGGTTAGTATGACATAAGTTGCATAAACATTCTTTCCATCAACATCTAAAGAATAATGTTCCAAATAGCTCTTATGCATGATAGGATTATGCTTGAAAATAACTAAAGCACTAACAATAGGCCTAGTAAGCATATCAACAACTTTGTCATAAAATTATTTCTTATACCTTATCACCAAGTGAAAAACATAGCTTTCTAAGGAATGCAATGGATCTTGCTTTGATCTCAAAGATTTCTTCCATATGTCTCCTTCAACAATCATCTATGTAGTCTTGTTCAAGGCTCTGAAATCTACCCATATTCGCCATATACAATTTTTATTTGGTACCAAACCAATTGGTGACCTGCATGGCAAAGTGCTTGGTTTGATGAACCTTTTGTCAAGAAACTCTTGGGATTGTTTTCTGATTTCAACATTCTCCATGTCTGACATCCTGCACATGTCAATGTTCGGAAGAGGACCTCCTTGCTGCAATAGAATCTCTTGTTGGATACCCCTTCTAGGAGGCAATCCCCTTGGTTCCTGAAATATATCAACATTTTCATTAACAACCTCATACAAATCAAATTGTAACTTTGCATCACATCCTTTGCAAACTTCTTCTTCATCATTGTCTTTGGGTTTAGTCATCAAAAGTACAAGGTACTTACTAGCATTGACTAGTCTCTTCATTTGTCCAGCATTTGTAAGTGACAAATTCATCTTCTTTGTATGTGCTCTAAAAATGTACTAAATTCCATTTTTAAACAAATGACACTTGTTCTCATGACGATGAAAAATGGGTCTCCTATCATATAAGTATGGGCTTCCAAACACAATACCACAAATATCCAAAGGAATAACATCAAGCTCTACCTCATCTATATAGTTTGCAGTGATGGAAAATATGAGTTTGCACCTTCTTGTCACATGCAATTTGGCATTGTCACATATCCAACCTAGAGGGTATGGTTTAGGATGAGGAGTAGTTTCCAAATCTAGTTTCTAGACAATGTCTTCAGAAATAAGGTTTGCTTGTGATCCCATATCAAAAAGAGTATCTATCTTGGTATGTTTCGAAATTACCCTTATGTGGAAAATCTCTATCCTTTCCTTTTCATGTTGAGTTTCATTGATGACAGAATTTGAAGAACTAGTGCTTGCAATAGAATTCTTACCTTGTATACCCATGGTTGTGATTTTTGTTTCATCTTCCGAATCAGATCCTAAATCTTGTTGTACATTTTCAACAATGTTTGGTTCCTCTTTGTTGTTGAAATTTTTGGGTCTGTTTTCAGGATGAAGTTTTCAACAATGGTCTTCATCATGGCCATCCTTTGAACAATGTTTACATGAGAGTTTCTCTCTCTCTTTCTTTACTGAAGCATTTTTCTTTCCATTTCCTTCAAACTTCCTCTTTCCCTTGTCTCCATTAAAAGACTTCTTGTTGCCCTCTTGAGGTTCATTCCTTCCTCTTTCCTTTAAATGAGTAGCCTGCACAGATACTTCATCTATATTTGAAGGGTTAAACATAAGTATTGTATGTCTCAAGTAGCTATGCAAACCTCCAATGTATTTGAGCAAAGTATCTTGTGAAGACAAATATACACCCAAAACCAAAGCTCTTCTCCTAAATTCTTGAGTGAATCTTTGCACATCTTTCCCTTTAGCTTGCCTAAAGTTTTTCCAATCCATAATAGCTTTCCACATGTATTCTAATGGATAAAATTGCCTTTTAATTGCAACAATAAAATCATTCCAAGAGGATAAAACTTGACCATGTTTCTTCATGTCCTCTTGAGTTTTGGCTTCCCACCAAATGAGTGTTGCACTGCCCAATCTTAAAGAAGCAATATGAATCTTAGTTTCATCATCTGCGATTCTTTGTATCATACAATACACTTCAATCTGACGAATCTACTTATCTAATTTCTCAGCATTTATCTCTCCATTATACATTGGAAATTCAAACTTAATATCAAGCTTAAGCAAAGGAGTTTGTAAGGGAGTTTTACCATGCTCTTTTGGAGAATTTGGAGGTGGTTGTGAAATGGTGGAAGAGGTGGAAGATGGAGGTGAAGGAGGTGGAGTGTTGGCCCTTGGTTATGAAAGGAAATAGAGAACAAGGAAGAAAAGGTAAAAAGCGAACTTTGCGGGAGACACAGTGACTATCATTGGGTCGAAGTGAGAAAAAGAGAAGAAAAGATGGAGAGAAGTGCGGAAAATCAAGCCATTGGATGAGGAGATCAAGGATGAAAAATAAGAAAGGAAGATGGATCGAGGACGAATCAGGAAGTGGAAAAATCCACCATTGGATGCTTTGGATCACCGCACGAGAAGGAAGGAAAGACATGCTGGCGAAGTCCGAAAAAAGTGGATAAAGTTGACCTAGGGTCTTAGACACCTAGGGTTTTGGTAATTAGGGTTTTGACACCTAGGTTTCGGCCTAAGGTTGTCGATGAGGTATTGTAATGTATAAATAAAGGTCAAGAGGACTTGGGTTGGGGGGGATATGATATTGTTATTGATTTATCTCTATTGTTGGGGTGAGAAGTCATTGTATTGTGAGAGAGAAGTGTTGGAGCCTTCTGATATTGTAAGATCTTCATCTAGGTGTGAAGATCAGATCCTGCAGTTGGGTGCACAGGAGGGGGGAGAGAAAGACATAAGGAGAGAGAGGATTTGTTGGCCAAGAGTGCAGATCAGAACTGTAATCTTTATCTTAATATATCATAAGCACAGTTATAAGGACGTATCCCTAGAGAGAGGGTGAACCACATACATATTTTGTTGTGTGAGTGATTAATGCTTTGATCTCTGCCATTATTATACTGTTATTTGCATTACTGTGTTAGATCAATATCTATAGCTGTGCATAGTAGATTTCGCTGGTAAATGATATATGAATACCGTGATTGTTGTTATACAAGATCCCCTTGATATTCCCATGGTTGTAGACATCTCTATCCTGCAACCCCCTCATCGTTGCTTCGGGCGAGACTGCATCTGCTTCGCAGGTGTTGATGAAAGGGCCAGTAGCTAGGGATTGGTTGTGCGCTCTTGGAGTGAACCCTGGGTTTGCCCCTGTGCCAACAAATGGTTCCGTTGCTGGGACTTGAATCTTTTTAAGGGAGTGTCAAGGTGGTTCCCATCGAAGACAAAGATTCAGAAGTGGATAGAGGGTCAAGAGAAGGACTTTGCTAAATCCCAGAACAAGAACCCTAAACTGAGTACTGAATATTGGCTGCAAAGATACATCTTCACCCACATTCACGAGATCTTCTTTGGAGGAATCCATCAGGAGCTACACGAGTGGTTGGCTAGGTTAGCTGACACACAGTTTGAGATCAGATCTAGACCTCATGTGGTTTGGACACCGACATTGATCCAGAAGGTCAAGAGAATTGAAAATGCTATATCTAGAGCAGTAGATCATTGGTTTAATAGTACGATTGGAGGGTATATCACCGAGTTTGTTGTTGACAGAACATAATCGTAGGCAAGCCGAGAGATACTTTTTCAAAGGATCCATAGGAAAATTTTTGCACTTTCTGAAGCTAAGAATCAAGATGCTCTTGCATGAAAACCACATCTTGAAGATATAGTAGATTGGTCGAACCAGAAAAGGATAATGTTCAAGATCTCAAATAGTGACAACGACACAAAAGCAGGACATATGCGCAGTGGAAAAGTATTCCGAGGGGTTTACCTTGAGAACTTGTTTAAGAAAAACTACAGAGAGGAGGGTTTTTATAGCGGAGAAGAGGTAGATCTAACCGACGAAGAGCATCTAGAACCCACCAGAACAAAAGAAGGGGAAGCTGAAGAACTGCACCAAAGTGAGCCAGAAAACTCAGGAACTGCGTGGACTATTGAAGTAAGTAACGTTAATCCTCCTCTTATCCCAACAATACTTAACAGTCAGAGTAGTCAGAACCACCATAACTTTTAGAGTATTGTACTAGTAGCTCAGCATCTACTCAGACAAGAAGCCTAGTCAGCTCTATGGCAGATGAAATGAGACTCCCTATCTTTAGAGGAGATGGATCTGAAGATCCAGATCAACATTGGTTTCCATGTGAAGTCGTATGGAACATTAAAAGTATTACCGATGAAGCCATCAAGAGAACCCAGTTCAACACTACACTAAGGGACCGCGTACTGAGCTGGTACATGAAACTTGTCCAAGGACTGGCACAGCCTAAGATCCTAAATGAGATCAAGAATGTGTTGATTGCAGAGTTGATATATGTTGAACCTCGTGGAGCAGACCCTAGAGTCGTTTTTATCACTCGAGGAGGCACTGCTACAGGAGAAGACAGAGCAGCCCAAGGAAAGATTGAAAATGACCATAGAGTCAGGAAAGCTACAGAAAAGACCCCAATGTTCGATGCTAAGAACGAAAGATGGATATTTGAGGAGGAAAGAAAAGAGTTCAAAAGAGGTCAAGGATCTTCATCAAAGAGACAACCATAAATCAATGAATATGGCATGCCTCAGGCATTTGATCCGTCTGCATCACCAATAGAAGGGAAAGAGGTAAGCAAACTCATGGAATTTTTGTGCACTTGTGTTAAGTTGATTCAAGACAAAGGCGTTGTACAAGAATTACAAGATTTAATCAAGCAATATGAGCTAGGAAAGATAGACCCCTTACTGAATAGGGCAGTGCACCAAATTCGAAAAAGGAGAAGGATAAATAAAGAATTACACTTGAATGCTCAGATAAGAGAGTATGAGATAGACTATGTGGTCCTCGACTTAGGGTCGAAGGTCAATGTAATGAAGAAGAAGACTTGGGCACTAATGGGAAAACCCAAGCTGATATATTCCCCTATCAGGATTTGCATGGCTAATCAGCAAGCTGTCAGCCCATTTGGACGATTAGAGCATGTCCCAGTGGACATCGATGGAGAAAGAACCTTTGCAGATTTTGAGGTAATTGAAATTGTTGATGATAGTTTCCCTTACTCTGCATTGTTAGGAATTGATTGGGCCTTCGACAATTCTACTGTTGTTGATCTAAAGAAAATATGCATGGCATTTGAGAAAGTTGGCCTTCGAGTCATTGCACCTTTAGATCCAGATGAGGGTCCATGATATACATAGCCTATTAGAGAAGAAGACCACACATTTGAACTGGAAAACATCTACAAATTAACAGCCAGACATCAGGATTATAGCAACCCTATAGCTGATGGGAATTTGAGTTGGCGAAGTGATAACACATGTTCATCCAACTCAAAAGAAGTGCTGGAGAGATGGCATAACTAGATGTACGAAGTATCTACAAGAAGATGTGCTAGGCTAACCAGAGAAGTTCACTAGATTGACACAATAGTGAGTAATCTACCCACATTTGATGGGCTGAACCCTTTAAAGAACTTCTTATCAGAATTAGAGACAAGTGTACCAACACAACAGAGGTTGTTGGTAATGTATGAGGCCATGAAATCCACACCAACAAGATGGTGGGGAACGCACAAGGGAAACATCACAGATTGGAAACAATGTCAAACTTTGATGACAACGTGGTTTTCAGCACAAGTAGGAAGCTGCGAAGTAAGATACATAGGTCGAAGATGCCCAAAGGACCATGTACGTAGCTGCAAAAAGGCCTGGAGTGATGTTCCTAGAGAACAATGAGTACACATATTCGTCAATACACTGGATACCACCCCGATTAACTGGTACCTTCAAGCAGAGTTGTGCCTCGTCACTTCAAAATGGGAAGGTATGATCCATAATTTTATAACCAATTTTTTGTTTGAAAGTGAATTTCCTTCAGTAGATCGAGCACTACATATGGTGAGACAAAAAGTATTTAAGGAGGCATCTAGCCTCCCTTTGGAGCAAGAAGAGGATGAATGGACTGCACCCCTCTAGAAACTGTAGATCTACTACAACATTAATGCTGACGAAGACGATGATCCAAGGAAGGTGAATATCACAAAAACAGAAGGCCTAAGAGATGTGGAAGGACCAGGTGTTGAACTTCCATTCATTGGACAGTTGATAAAGATAGAGAAAGTCAATATTGGGATAGAGGAGACACCAAAGCTTGCCAATGTCAGAGATTAATGGGACGTTGCTACCATTGAAAATATCACAGAATTATTGCACGAGTATTAGGAATTGTTCCCGACCAAGTTCACTGAGATGAAGGGTATCAAAGGACCCATGGAAGAGATGAGAATACCTTTGAAACCAGATGCAAATACATTCAAGTAAAGACCCTATAGACTAAACTTGAAATATAAGGAAAAAGTGAAGATTGATCTCGACAGAATGCTGGAAGCAGGGATTATTGAACCTGTCGAGGAGTCGGAGTGAATTAGCCCCATGGTAGTGCAAGATAAGAAGACAAGTGAGATTAGGATTTGCATAGATCTCAAGAAGCTGAATGATGCTTGTCTACATGATCCTTTCCCTACACCATTCACAGACGAAGTGTTGGATAATGTGGGAGGCCAAGAAGTATATTCTTTTACAGATGGGTTTTCAGGATACCATTAGATCTGCATCGCCAAGGAGGACTGCCATAATACCACATTTTCCACAGAGTGGGGATCCTACCAATATACAGTAATGCCATTTGGATAGAAGAATGCCCCAACCATATTTTCCAGGGTGGTGGTTGAAGAGTTCAAAGAATTTTTGCATAAGTTTTTAGAAGCATACTTTGATGACTAGACTGTTTTTAGTTTGTTGAAAAATCATATTGAATGTCTAAGGCTAATGCTGGATAAATGCAGGCAGTGTCAAATTGCTTTGAATTTGAAGAAATGCATATTCTTCTCACCATTTGGAGTATTATTAGGTCATATTGTATGCAAGCAAGGATTGTTGGTGGATCCATCCAAGATTGCAATTATAGTTGATTTTCCACCACCTACTTCAGTCAAACAACTGCGCATTGCGCGAGGACATACTGGCTATTACATGAAATTTATCAAAAGATATGCTCAGATTACTGCGCCAATGGAGAATTTATTAAAGAAAGACTGTCAGTTCGGTTGGACAAAAGAATGCTAGCAGAGCTTCGACACACTAAAACAAAATATGGTAACTGCACCTATTCTAGTCTTTCCAGACTGGAGCAAGGAATTTCATGTGCATGTTGATGTGTCTTCCATTGCATTAGGAGCAGTATTGACACAACCTGGAGAAGGGGACATTGATCATCCATTATCATTTTCCAGCAGGAAGCTATCCACAACTGAAGCTAATTACACCACTATAGAGAGAGAGGGACTAGCCATGGTGTATGCATTGCAAAAATTCTGCCACTACTTGTTAGGAGGACACTTTAAAATGTTCACTGGCGCTAAAGTACCTAGTCAACAAGCCAGTGTTGGGGAGATGAATCAACATATGGCTTATGCTATTTCAAGAGTATGATTTTGAGATCATAGTTAAGCCAGGAAAAATGAACAAGGGCCCAGACCACCTGTCGAGGTTGGAACATGGCGAAGAACCTACCATTCTAGAGGATACATTACTGAATGCACAACTGCTCGCCATTAGAAAGATTGATGACCACTTCACAGACATAGTCCAATTCCTATCAACAGGAATGGCTTCGAGTGAGTATACAATCTCCCAGAAAAAACAACTAGTGGTGCACGCCGTAGATTTTTCAATGATAGCTGGTCAATTATATAAAATAGGACCTGATGAGATACTAAGAAGATGTGTTATGGAAATAGAGCGACCGATGATCCTTGTAGAATATCATGAAGGCATTGCAGGAGGACATTACGTAGGGAAAGCAACTGCGCAGAAGGTTCTGCGAGCTGCACTTTGGTGGCCTACATTACACAGAGAAGCTAAAGAATATACCAGAGCATGCGATGTATGCCAACGAGTTGGAAAACCATCCCGAAGAGATGAGATTCCATTAGCACCATAGATGACCTTGCAGGCATTTGAAAAATGGGCCATTAACTTCGTGGGACCTATAAACCCACCAGGAAAGCGCACAGGAGCAAGGTATATTATCACTGTGACAAAATACCTAACTATATGGGCTGAAGCAAGAGCAGTCAAGGACTGTAGTGAAACTACAACTGCACGTTTTATATTTGATGACATAATAACCAAGTTTGGATGCCCTAAGGTCCTTATGAGTGATCAAGGTACACACTTCATCAATAAGATAGTTGCAGCCCCGACTAAAGAATTTGCAGTCCACCATCATAAGAGTACACTTTACCATCCACAAGCAAACGGAACGGTTGAAGCATTCACAAGATATTGGAGACAACATTGACAAAGATTTGCAGTGTGAACAGGGATGACTGGGATTTAAGAGTACCAGAAGTACTCTAGGCTTATAGAACCACTTGCAAGAAATTAACAACATAGACCCCTTTCAATTTGGTTTATGGTCTTGAAGTTGTTGTCCCGATGGAGTACTTGGTACCAAGCTTAAGAATTGTTGCATTTATAGACATGGATGATGTTGGCGTTGTTCATGAGAGGCTAGCACAGTTAGTTGAAATAGAAGAAGACAAATTCATTGCAGGATTCCATCAACAAGTTCAGAAGGAACTAGAAAAGGCCTACCATGACAGACACATCAAGAAAAAGATATTCAGGCAAGGTGATTTAGTACTAGTATATGACAGTGAGTTTATCAAACACCTTGGGAAGTTCAAAACGCATTGGATTGGACCATATGAGATCGCCTACATCATAGAAGGAGGAGCTGCGCAACTGAAGACGTTGAATGGAGAATGGAAAGAAGGATTGGTGAATGGGAGTCGACTGAAGTTGTACTATGACAACCAACTGCCTCACAACTCTAGGTAAAAGCATGAGGAAAAGGGTTTAGGTACCAGGTGCAGTTGAAACTGGGTACCAAACATAGAAAATATAGTCTACACAAGGATGGGAAGGAGGCATAAAGCAAAAAGCAAAGACTGCACTGCACAGTCCAAAGTCGAAGTAAAACAAAAGGAGCAGATCTGAAGTGCTTCGGGACGAGTCACAAGTGAGTGTTGGGTGCCTGTTGGCCCTTGGTTATGAAAGGAAACGGAGAACAAGGAATAAAAGGTAAAAAATGAACTTCGCGGGAGACACAGTGACTGTCACTGAGTCGAAGTGAGAAAAAGAACAAAAAAAATGGAGCAAAGTGTGGAAAAGCAAGCCATTTGATGAGGAGATCGAGGATGACAAATCAACAAGGAAGATGTATCAAGGATGACTCAGGAAGTGGAAAAAGCCACCATTGGATTCTTTGGAGCACTGCACGAGAAGGAAGGAAAGGCATGCTGGCGAAGTCCAGAAAAAGTGGATCAAGTTGACCTAGGGTCTTAGACACCTAGGGTTTTGGTAATTAGGGTTTTGACACCTAGGTTTCGGCCTAAGGATGTTGGTGAGGTATTGTAATTTATAAATAAAGTTCAAGAGGACCTGGGTCAGGGGGGTATGATATTTTTATTGATTTAGCTCTATTGTTGGGGTGAGAAGTCATTGTATTGTGAGAGAGAAGTGCTAAAGCCTTCTGGTATTGTAAGATCTTCAGCTGGGTGCGAAGATCAGATCCTGCAACTAGATGCGTAGGAGGGGGGAGAGAAAGATAGAAGGAGAGAGAGGATCTGCTAGCCAAGAGTGCAGATCAGAACTGTAAGATTTATCATAATATATCATAAACACAGTTTTGTGGACGTAGTCCTAGAGAGAGGGTGAACCACGTATATCTTGTGTTGTGTGAGTGATTAATGCTTTGATCTCTGCCATTATTATACTGTTATTTTCATTAATGTGTTAGATCAAGATCTATAGTTGCGCAGAGTAGATTTCACTCATAAATGATATATGAATACCGTTATTGTTGTTATACAAGATCCCCTTGATATTCCCCTGGTTGTAGACATCTCTGTCTTGCAACCCCCTCATCGCTGCTTTAAGTGAGACTGCATCTGCTTCACAGGTGTTGCTGAAAGGGCCAGTAGCTAGGGCTTGTTGGTGCACTCTTGGAGTGAACCCTGGGTCTGCCCCTGTGCCAACATGGAGAATCACCACTCCCTCCATTTTCCTTTGGATTTTTATCACCATTGTCTCCATTTCCCTTTGGAGGGTTGGAGCTTTCACCTTGCAATCTTGCATTTCTTTTTTGAAACAAAATTTTGACCATCTCAGTCATATCATAAAAAGATTTTCTAAAAGTTTCCTCTTCCGAAGGAAGAGTTCCATGGATCTCCTCATGAGCCATACTTGTTGAATATCTCCTTGAAAATTGAGGTGATTTGATAGTTCTCCTTCTTGACAGTTGAGAACTTGGCTCTACAAGTTGACCTTCTCCTCTTGTGAGCTTCAACCTTGTAAGCATCATAAAAACAAAACAACTTGCAAATAATCAAACCTTCAAAAACCAAAGCTTTGATACCAACTGATCCAAAAATGGAATGAATATGTTTCCAATATATCCTTAAAATGAAGAATACTTATCTATTTAAATTGCAAGTGTAAAATGGCATGTGTTTGGGTGATTGGATCAAGTTACTAACACAAAAATTCAATGAGTTTTACTTAATCATGAGCATCATATCAGACAGCTAAATGTTGAAATAATGTAACTATGAAGAGCATTCTTATTATTTTTTATTATTGGATTAATCCCCATTGAGGATTAATCATGTCGGTAATTGTATAAGGACCAAATCCCCCTTTGCAGATTGGTCATCGGACAATTACAAAGGGCAGAATAAGAAGTCGGCCCCAACAGTTATTATGGAAGACCCATAATTAATTAAAGGTGGGTTTACCCACCCAGAGTGAGAGATCGGCCCTGCCAGTTGTGACCTTTCACATGTGCCAGTCTTGTATAAATAAGAGGCTAGCACCTCACTTCAAACACATAACTCACTTGCTCATTCTCTTATGAGGCAAGCTGCAATTACCAGTTGGAGAGAGGAGAAGAAGAGTGGTGCATCTCTTGGGGAGGACTTTCTGTATTGGTTTGAGTTATCTCTTG
>JZKD02S1648615.1:514703-557084 GCA_000966675.3 Picea glauca | reverse complement strand
ACAATCTCCACCTTGACAACAATTTACCTTATATATCATTCCCTTAACTCATCACCTTTTCTGCAAGCCAAGAGAAGCCAAACACCATCACAGCTCTGCAACTTCTCTAACAATATTGTTACATGAACATGCCTGCACGATTCACTCCAGTATGGACCATTCTATCTCCATCAATAACCTATCTAATAAACTAATGCACTTGTCCAAATCTCATGAATCATAACCACATACCAAATCACTGTAACCATTGTCGGTGATACTTGTGTTTTGGTGTTTGAAGCACCCATTTTCATGCTCTTCAGATGGTTTTTCCATGTGTCTACTGACAACACCAACTGCATGTGAAATGCTGACCGTTTCTCCATCACAATCATCAAACTTCCTACTAGTATATAATACTCGAGACATATAACCCTTTTCTTCTTCATCAATTAGGACATAAACCTAAAGAGAACATACAATGGAAAGCCAAAGGGATTTTACCAGTTTCACATTTTTCATATTGAATTTCCCGAGTATCTTCATCACATACTTATGTTGTGATAACTAAGCTTACCATATTTCCTGTCTCTGTGTATTTCCATGCCCAAGATTTATTTTGTTGCTCTCATATCCTTCATAACAAACATCCTAACCAATTGATCCAACTTGTTGACCTCAACCATGCTTGTGCTTGCAACAAGCATAACATATAACACCAAGATAATGAATATACCATAAACACAATGGTTATACTCACTTCTTGTAAAATTTAGCTCACCATGAATGAATCAAAAATCTTGTACCATTTTCCTAGCATGCTTCAGGCCATACAATGATTTTTGAGTTTGCGAACAAATCTTCTATTGTGATTCTGAACTAACCGTTCTGGTTGTTCCATATACATCCCCTTATCCAAAAAACTCCATGTAAAACAATTTTAACATCTAGTTGTACTATCACAACCGGTGATAAACTTTCATGGAAATCAATACCTTCCAAATACCTTCCAAATACCTTTCTGCTACCAACCATGCTTTGAACCTTTCATATTTTACTATGTTTGATTTTATAAAAGGAGATTCATCAAACACTGCATCTCTGTTCATGATGATTCTGTGGGTAGTAGGATCCCACAGTCTGCACCCCTTAACATCATCACCATATCAAAGATCTACCTGTTTGATCTAGGTCCTACTTAGAAAGTTGATAAAAAACCATAAGCATCACAACTGAATAATTTCACATTTGAGTAATTACCAGATGACCTGTTCATACCTCTTCCTGAATCTTCCTGTCTTTTGCAACCGATGGTGACCGAGTTACTAGATAGCACAATCGCTTCTTTCCACAACTATTGCTGCAACTTGGCATTACTGAACATGCCTATTCGATCCCAACTTCCTTGCAATACTTTCCAAGTTCCATGGATATGAACTTACCTTCATCATATATTCTCAAACACTTGATTGACCTACCAACACATCAACCTTTCTACAGACCCACCTTTCTAAATTGGACACACTACTCCACCTTGAATTTTGCATTCGAACCACTGTGACCAAAACTGGCCAAACCGCCAAGTAAACCTTCACAACTTACCTCCATGCCCATTTACAATGGAGTTCACAAATCCTTTTATAGGCTTCATTACATGCAATCCATGAACACAATACCATGAGATACCCAAAAAACATGGCCCTAAAAAACCACCTGCTTTGACCTAAAAAAACAGATTTAATTCATTAACTCTTTCACCGAGTCAAGGTTAACCCAACATACATGCCCCACCACATATTCAATCTACCTAAATCTATGTCTAGACTTTTCATAGGTGACCTGATAAACCGGGAGTACGCATGCCTATCCAAGTCTTACAGACATATGCCCATTTACATGCAATCAATAATTTTTACAACTCCAAAGTAAATACAATTTTTTTTTCACGGTGACTCAACCATCACCGCTCTTGTTGCTCTTGTTGTTTCCTTGTTGTATGAGAAGATCCTGCATCTTAAGCTTCGATTTCTCCACCTCAAACTTAGAACTTGCACTTTCGCCATTAACACAAAAACGATCCAAACCACTCCTTATAAAACCAAGCCTTCTTAATAAAGAGGAATAATGGTATATTTTAACCTAAAATATTCAATAAAAAGATTTAAACCAAACTACAAATATTTAAAATATTTTCCTTAAAACCTTCTACTAAACAAATGCACATATTAAACTATTATAACATTCTCCACTTATAACAATTCTCCATGAATTATATGCCTTTAAAACTTTTATTCCAAAAAAGAGACTTATTTTCATACCTCATGTGCATAATGACAAAAAATGCATCGGATTTCATACTTGGTAAACTTCATACCACTTTATCGCTCTCTCCAAAAGGCGTAGTCAACGATTATGAAAAATTATTGTTCCTTTACCTTGCTCCTTTGCAGACGGTCGAAATGTTTTTTCAGAACTCGCGTCCTTTTTTCCCAGAATCTGAACCCTTAGGCGGCTACCTTTTCCTCCTGGCCTGAAACCCTTGCGTAAACCAGAAGACTGAGAGAACTCTTGTCTTGGTCGATAACAAACCCTTGAACTGGCGGTTCTCTTCCCTTCTCGGCATGGGCAGGCACGTGACGGTTAGCCTCTCGGGTTCTCTTCGAGCGTGGGTGAACAGTCTTTGGGTTGGACTTGCTCTTTCTCTGTGAGGGTGAATGATGGCAGCGCCTCTGCACAATTTTTCTCTGCCTCTTCCAGCAGGAACTCACGATGGGTTTCACTATTGTGCCTGCGGCGAACACACAGATCCTTTGTCGTGCCTTAACTGTTTGTGGCTAGGGTTTTAACCCACCTTTTTCATTAATCAATAGACCAGAGCATAACCCTCAGCTCTCTCTCTCTGCTCAAAAACGAATGACGGACTGGCGGTTAGGGTTTTACTCCTCTTCCACAGATCAAACACCAACCTTTGCTATGATACTCGGCGACCAGATTCTCTTTTCCTTCATTCTCAGATCTTTCACCTCTGCGCTTTGATACTCAGCGACCAGATTCTTTTTTCCTTCACTCTCGGAGCTTTCAACTCTAGACTCTGATACCACTTGTTGGACCAGATTCTTTTTTCCTTCACTCTCAGAGCTTTCAACTCTACGCTCCGATACCACTTGTTAGGCAGCGGAAGCAAAACATATCATAAAACCAGAGCATAAACAAGCAAGATCAAACACGCATTAAACCAAGAACAACAAACTCACAATTTACACAATGATTTATGTGGAAACCCAATGAGGGAAAAAATCATGGTAATGATAATTGGTATTCTTTTATTCAAGGGAGAATTACAATAGCCAACCCATGTATACAACCATCCTCTCCTCTCATACACACAATACCTCAGTTTTGCGTCTTGCTCTCATAGTCACTACACATTGCACTCTCACCTCTATGAGTATGCTCGTATATATAGCATCTCTCAAACAGTTAGACTAACTGATTATAATTAGATCCACCAGTTACACAATCTGTTCACAAAATGGTGCATGCATGTGCATTCCTAACATAGCTGCATGCATGTGCATGTGACCGCATGAGAAATTCGTTAGCATGTTTCCAACACTAAATGGTTTTTGACAAAGTTGAAACTATAACATACGCTACAACATTGTTTGAGCTTTTGGGGTTGTTTTCTATGTTCATTGGAAAGGGATCCTTTCTGGGAAAATGGATGGTCAAAGAGGTAAGCAGTAATGCTTGGGTTATGATCACACCATAAGAATATTCTTCTTTTGGAAATGAAAATGTTGCACAATTTTTTATGATACTATGTCACAATTATTGGATCCAGGCATTTTCCTTCTTTCGAGAATGGATGGTACTCAGAGTAAACTGTCCAGTTGTAGTTTTGGCAACTTAACTTAGTGGGGACATTGCAAGAGGTCCACAATATCCACAAAAACAGTCAATCCGGAGACTTGATCCTGAAATTTCATGCTTGTAATTCACAACACTCAACCACTACACCTAATCTGCCGGGCTATATAGATTCTCTTGATATTGAAAAAAAAACCAACATGCTAGCTCTTCGTGCTATTTAGGGAAGGAAGATTTGTGTAATGGCACTTCGACTCCATGATGCATTATCGTTGATTTACCATTTTTATTTTAGTACTGAAATATATTATACATTTTGACCGTGTATGTTTTGAGAAACGGTGGCACACATTCAACATCATCCATGACAAGTCATTTTGTCATCCCAATGTGCTCTACATTAGACAGCATGATACAGAATGAACTAATGTCCACACAATTCTATCATAGCATGAGGCTAAACTAATGGTTATTTGCTGGCAATATAGATGTCCACTAATTAGTGGGTGTGTTCTTATAACATTGAAGAAATTCCTATGTCCTCTGGACCTTCCCCTTTTAAGGCGAATCTAGACTGGCAGAGTTATCTGCATTACCCCAAGCCATGTCGAACAGAACATATAGACATGAAGTAAAGCAGATCGAGCACTGAAAATCGATCCATACCAGCACAAAATTAAATGACATACAAGAGTTGGAATGGCTCATATTAAGGAGCACTCACAGAATTCTCCGATGTTTCGCAATAATACTTCATGATGATATACGGTATGGATCTAGTACTCTGTTAAAACTTAAAACACCCATGCTTCCTAACAGTATACAATGGTATAACGTACATACTCTGATGACTCTCTTCACTGGTCAACATAAATTGATTCTATAATACAGATTTCATTAGCAAGTTATTGAAACTCTAGCTGTCCAAGTTCCGTTGGCATCCACCAATAATCCTCACAATGGAAGAGATCGTCTTTGGAAATAATGGAAATTGTTGGCATCCTTCACAATTATTTTTCACCTAATAATCTTGGACATGACTCGGTGGCAGTAAGGCTGTCAATAGAGACGGGAAAACTCTTGACCATTCATATCAGTGTAGCAGGGTATGAGTTAATAAGTCCAAAAGCAATGGTCTACTTCTCACTGTGACTACACAGAGTTCCTTCTTCCCCTTCTCAACACCATGCAGTGCAAGGTTTCTATCAGACATATATCCTACTTCCTTTATCTACCCACTCCAGCTCTCCAACATATAGATTTTCTCCCTTGCTGAATGTGAATTATGACCTACCTGGAACGCATGCAAACTGTTATTTACCTCAATCCAGCTGCATCCAGGCCTCTTTTTCAATCCTCTGTCCTTCACCAACTTTCGCAACTTTGTTACTTGATCCCACCTGCCAGCAGAAGCATAGATGTTTGATAACAGCACATAAATTCCGATGTTATCGGGCTCTAGCTGAAACAGGTGTTCTGCTGCATACTCTCCTAGCTCTAAATTATCATGGATTCTGCATGCAGCAAGTAAGGCCCCCCACACACTAGGACTAGGTTGTAAAGGCATTTTGTTGATAAAATCATAGGCCTCATTCAATCTCCCAGAACGACCAAGAAGGTCAACTATGCAGGCATAGTGCTCCACCCTTGGTTTGATACCATATTGTTGACTCATGCTATTAAAATATTCCCACCCTTGATCCACCATGCCTGCATGGCTGCACGCGGAAAGAACACAAGTAAAGGTGATATAATCTGGCTTTACCTCTTCTAGTTGCATTTGATGAAAGAGTGCAATGACATCCTCCCCATAGCCATGTGCAGCATAGCCCGAAATAATTGCATTCCAAGAGACACTGTCTCGCCTAGACAGTCTGTCAAATGCTTGCCATGCATCCTTTATGCTTCCACATTTTGCATACATGTCTATAACAGCATTCATAACACAAATATCTGATTCAAAACCACTTAAGAGTATATGATTATGGATCTCCTGTCCCCAATGCAGAGCTGCTATGCAGGTGCAAGCAGGGAGAACACTTGCAAAGGTGCTTGAGTCAGCTTTTGTACCTGCATGTTGCATTTCAAGAAAAAGTTTCAAGGCCTCATAACCATACCCATTCTGGGTATACCCTGCAATCATTCCATTCCATGTTATGACATTTGGCTGTATGCCTGCCAGCTGCATTTGACCAAACAGTTTGAAGGCTGTTTCACCATGGCCATTCTGGGCATACCCTGCAATAATTGCATTCCATGACATGATATCTGGCTTTATACCTGCAACTTCCATATCATAAAATAATTCCTGTGCCTCATTAACATGCCCAATCTGAGCATAACTGGCAATCATTGTATTCCATGAGACTCCATCTCTTTCAAGTAATTTATCAAAGACTTGTCGGGCAGTGTCTATTCTCTTGCATTTGGCATACATGTCTATGAGGGCACTTCCCACGAAAACATCTAATTCAAATTCATTTCTGAATATGAAGCAATGGATTTCCCTGCCTTTTTGCAGAGCTGCCACTTGGGCACATCCTGAGAGAATACTAACAATGGTAATGGAGTTGACTTTCATGCCAGCTATATGCATCTGTCGAAAGAACTCCAATGCTTGAAAACTTTTTCCATTTCGTGCATACCCTGCAATCAGGCTATTCCATGAGATCGTGTCTGGATTTATGCCTGCAACTTGCATTTCATAAAAGCATTCCAAGACCTCATTATATTCTCCATTCTGGGTATATGCTACCATGATGGTATTCCATGTCACTATATTTGGCTGTATACCTACTAGCTGCATTTGAGTAAAATGTTTAATGGCCTCGTCAGAATAGCCACTCTGGGCATAACATGTTATCATTGTGTTCCATGACACTACATCATTTTGGGACATTTTGTCAAAAACTTTCTGTGCATACACTAAACTTCCGCACTTGCTGTACATGTCGATGAGAGAGTTAATGACAAAAGAATCTGAATCAAATCCACCTTTAATTATGTAGCCATGGATCTCTTTACCCTGTTGTAGAAACGCCAAATTGCCGCAAGTCAAGATAATGCTAGCTATGGTAACATTATCGGGTTTCATGTTTGTTAGTTGCATCAAATGAAAGAACCTTAATGCCTCATCCTCGTTTCCATTCTGGGAATACCCAGCAATCATTGTATTCCAAGAAACAATATCTCTCTCAGTAATTTCATCAAACACTCGACGTGCATTCTCTATACTCCCGCATTTTGCATACATATCTACAAGAGCACTCCCCACAAACACATCAGAGTCAAAACCACTCCTCCTTATGCAATTGTGGATCTCTTTGCCGTGGCCTAGATCAGATGTGCGTGCACATGCAGGAAGAATACTTACAATGGTGATCAAGTTGGGTTTCATACCCACATATTGCATTTCACGGAAGAGTTCTAAAGCTTCAGAGTCATGGCCATTCTGGGCATAACCTGCAATCATGGCAACCCAAGAAACCACATCTCTTTCAGAAATTTTGTCAAACAGTTGGCGGGCAAACCCAATACTTCCACATTTTGCATACATGTCTACGAGAGCACTAGCTACAAACACATCTGATTCAATCCGACGTCTGATTACATAAGCATGAATCTGTTTCCCTTGTTGAATACACGATAAGCCTGAGCATGCCTTGAGAACAGAAGGGAATATGAAATTGTCTGGTTGAATTGTGGTCTGCTGCATTTGAGAGAAGAGCACGAGGGCTTCTTGAAAGTAGCCGTGCTTGGCATATCCGCCAATTATTGAAGTCCAGCACAAGAGATTTGGGTTCAGAATTGTGTCAAACACTAGGCGAGCATCATCCATACTCCCGCATTTGGCATACATATTCATAAGTTGGTTTCCAACAAACCCATTCTGTTCAACTCCGCTTTTTAGCATATGAGAATGGACTTGCTTGCCTTTTGCCACCGTTTTCATTTTGCCGCATTCTTGCAAAAACGATACGTAGTAGTCATGGTCATAAGATCTCCCATTCGAACATTGTATGCCAACGCTCCTGGAATTACTAATGGCGGGTTTATAAGTCTTATGCATCGCACTAACAAACGAGCGGAGCATTTCTGTTCCGAGAAAGCAAATGTACCTTGGCTCTTACCGAGCATAGGTAGTGAGAACTCATAATGTGCATATCCTGTAATTGTTCAGTAATTCCTCAAATGATCTATCTATTTGATCAGCACTGCTTTTGAAGTTTGCTATCCTGTGTAGTTCTTCCGAGATTTCTCCCATCTCACCCTCTGATCCTATGGCGGGTGAGCTAAAGCTTAATAAAAAAACATCTTTTTCAGAGTGTTTGGGCATCTTCTGGTAATGCACTGCTGAATTGGAGTTTTTACACCTGTCTCTAAAGAGCATATGGGATTGTTTTTTGTTAAAACAATTTTAAGTCATTGAGTAGGTCAGTTGGTTTCCAGTCCTCCTCAAGGTCATGATTTCAAAGCCACACCAGGCCGACGATGGCTTTAAAAATGAATTTTGATTAACGCAGACTTATGTTTTTTAAATTTAGTTTATATATATATTTCATTCATTCATGTTCGCATTTAATGTTACACAATTAATATGTATTTTTAATATATTTCTTTCATTCATGATCACATTTAATAATAATAAAAATTAAACATTTTGGTCCTATCCTCTACTATGTTACTAGCATATTCGAAGTAGGGAAAGGAAATACGAAAATGAATTTGGGGTGGTTACGTTGTTTAAAGACCATGGGATTTTGTTTTTTTGGAGGATTTAAAGCGATGTAGCGACATAGAGTCAATGTTCAAAGTTTTGCACTGATGATTTAGATCCCCATTCTCAGTTGTAGGTACATCTAATGCATCTAATGAAGCATATACAACCTTTGTGTGAAATTGAGTGAATCAACATATTTGGACCTGCAACAATAGAAGGAGCACAGTGATCATGATAATGAACTAATTTCCTTTTATAACCCTTCATCCCACCACTAAAGCTTTTGAATTTACCTTATATATATAATTGGTCCAGTGATTGTGGTCAACAGAGGGCAGAACACAACATCGATTAGACTTATTGCAAGCTTTATCTGTGACAATCCAGTTTGATCAATTTAAGTAATTGATCAGTGTTGAAAGAAAATGCATCAAATGGGTAGGAGGGAGGAAGAAACAAGCTTTACTACAGTCAAGCAAAACTTCAAACATGTTATTTCTTTTATGTAATATCACAATTAAGAATGTAAAACTTGGAAGCAATTACTACTATGTCCAAACACATTAAAACAAAATATGTAAGCAAACAATGTGGACCACCCAAGCCATGGTGAATCAGTTAATCATTTGATCCAAATCATTTGACTTGCAAGTGAACTGTACCTAGTTTGTAAAGACTTGCAAACAAATTTGGTGTATTTTCAATCCTCACTCTCCCATAATTTACACAGATCCTTTGCTCCAGTAGTGGATCGAGCGTTGAAAGACATTTGGGTAAAATTCAAAACTGGATTCATGCATTGGAAAACATATTCGGGCAAAATTCCAAATTGGATTCATGCACTATCGACATATAAAATGATGTTAAAACATCTTCCCAACTTGCACATGACGTTGTGGTGTAACATAAAAGTGAACAACCCACTTGATAAAGGTTTCAAGTTCCATCCTCTTGCTTGCAACAACTACAGTCTTGGTGCAATTGATAACTAGGCTAGAAATCATTTGAATCTCATGTTGGGAGGACGAGCGTAATTATTTAGGCTAAAGATGCTTGGGATTCTTGTGCTTGGGTGCCTGTAATGTTCTATTATTGTATAATGTTGCAATTGAACCTAGTGATGCCATACCATAAATAAACGTTCACTCCCGAAAACAAATAACATTATTGTAAAGGTCTAATTCAAAGGCATGAATTTCTCAAAAGAGGAAAGTCATAGTTATTGAAAAATGGACCTAAAAAGCAACAAAAGGTCATTCACATAATTTTTTCTTGTAATCCTTTTCTATTGAGTTGCTTGACAACTACCTCAACTTTGGCATGGGGATCATCAAGGATCTTGATCAAACCTTTATACATAGACCCAAATCCACCTTCTCCAAGCATGAGGGCGTGACTGAAATTTTTGGTTGCATCCCTAAGCTTTGCATAGGAGAATACCCAAAGATTGTTTGGGGGGATCCCTGACAAGATGGATGTTATGTTGGGTCTAGGGGAATTAACACTTACATCTGATGAAATTGTCTGAGAGTTAATGTCAGAACCAAACCTCCTCCCCTATGGGCATGACCGACCACTCTATTACCGTGTCCATATTGATTTCTTGTTGATCCTTGCATCTTCCTTCCTTTCTCTCTCTTCATATGAAAAATGAAAGCACTTCATGCTACACGTAAAGCCCAAAATCCCAAGGCTCCATAGATAAAAGTAAAAATTGTAACCTGATACCATATGTAAATCTTAATAGTAAATTAAATTGACATTAATTTTCAGCAATTAAATTATTATTTTTTTCACAGAGTACAACACAATCTCAATATTTATAACTTGATTAACAACAACACTCAAAACTAATAAAATACATCTTGAAGATGTTGTCCTTTGAGTTGTTGAAATAGTCTGCTACCAAAAACTGAAACTGCCTTAAATTGTTTCCTCTCAGCCAACTCAAAACAAAGCCTCTCCGGCTCCCTAGCTCCAGGTGCTATGGGGAAATTCCCCCTAAACTAGGTCTAAGGAATAGATAGAGCGATAACTCCCTTAAAAGATTGATCTACCTTTAATCTACCCCAAAACCATATAGACTAAGTGATAGGAGAAAGAGGGAAGATAGGGTAAATGTGTGCACCTTCAATCCTTACGGTTGATGTAGACCTCTTTCGCTTATTGTTGCCTCGTAGATCACAAATCCCCTCCCAAAGATGACCTGGAAGGGGTTAAGAATATAATGCAACAACATATACAATATCTAATAATCACTTTAAAAGTCTAAATATAGATTTAAATGCTCAAATTAACAAGAACATGTAAACATAGGTTTTTGGGACAAAGATAATCTCTTTTATTCAAATTCAAGATAAAAAGGTTACAACCTTTGCTTGCGACCACTTTACGAACCAAGTCCAAGCTCCTCTGTTGTGGGTCCAAGTGCATCAATCCCACATTAGATTCTCACAACCAACATACCATCAAGGGAACGAGGAAGAGTTGCATAGGGATAATGGTTGGAGGGGAAAGTTGAGGCTAAAACTCGGAGCAAGATGCAAATCTTGGGCAATGAGAGGGAAATTATTTTGGCAGAGTTTTATTATTCTCTTGTTGATGTGTCTAATTGACTCCCCATGCCTCTTTTTATATGAGAAAAATATGGTTATTTGGTTTGGGGACGGGCTACAAGGGGTAAAATGGTTAGGAAACCCTCGATAGCCCTTAAACTCCATCGAAATACATGTAATTTTATATTTTTTGCAACTTTTGGAGGTAAATGTGGGCTAACTAGCATGCAACAAGCGTATGTACATGGGCTAACTAGCATGCAACACGCATGTGTACACAATCTATTAGTGCAATAGGGTGCATACACTATCCAAAAAATGGTTTTTTAGAAGGAATCCTCAACAGTATTTTTGGCAAAGTATGCAAATGGATAGACCAATGTTTTGGATGCATAGATGTGGCATTTTTGGACTATAACAGATGTCCCCTAATGTGTGAGGTTAGAAGAGCAAATGATGGCCAAAATACATTACAATATCTTTACACAGTGGGAAGGAATGGAGTTGAGTGAGCCCGAGACGAGTGTTCGCGAGTGTGTCATCTGCAAAATAATGATAATATCTCTGAGGCGGGCATACCCATGCTCGAGATAAACTAAGCATGGTTGCCAATAAAGTACACTGCAGATCCATGCCAAAAATAATCATGACTACAAGACAAATATGAATGTCTGTATAAAGCATAGTTGTGAATAATACACAATAGATCTACATTTCAAAATCATCTAAAGATAACAAATACAATGTGATATGCATCCTTATGAAGCATCAATGCTCGTGGCTAGAGATGATAACTTCATAGCTCGAGCAACAACTTCAAGATCTTCAAAATTCAAGTCGGAGTACAATAGGGGTGTGAGACTCACTACTCTGTGGTCTTCGACATGTCGTCGGGGAAACAATGGAGGATCTCGATGATCTGAATTTAGGAGCGGAACGAACTGATTAACAAACTAAATACAATAAACACAGATATATGAAGAATAACACAAATATCCGGTGAAAAATATCTTCTATTAAATAATGAAATAGGCTGAAACTATAAAATTGCAGAACTAAAACACTTGCTCGAATGGTGGTAGCTATATTTAAGAAGAGATGTGGCTACTACATGCATCCGTCTGAGAAGAATGGATTACAATGAGGCTCTAGAATCCTTTTTGATATTACTCATGAATGCCAAAACACTAGACATCCAAAAACCTAACCCTATAAGGTGAAACGCCAAAATTCTTGTCGGCCCTATGGGTAAGTTGGTGTAATTTGGTACCTCAACTTCCCATGGTTGTAACTTTTTCATACGATCTCTGTTTTAGGCGCGTGATAGCCCATTGGAAAGGTCTTTCATACATTTCGCTATCAAACTCTAACTCTATCTACAATTTTATTGTGGTGAGCCAAAAAAACAACGTTTAGAGCCCCAAAATGACCCTAGAAGTTCAACAAGATGTGCTGACATGAAAACATATAAAATAAGCCTGTTGGATTAGGCGAGAGGCCACCCATATCCACTTGGAGGATGTGTGGGGATTTAGACAGCCCCATAAGTGTAGAACCCACAATTACAAAGTAGTACATAAGAACATGTTGAACAAAAAAACAGACACGAGGAGCCAATTGGAATAGGTGGGTGGCCACCAATATCCACCTGGATCAATCCTCCCCCTTAGGAAGAAATGGTCTCCATTGCGTTGAGTTCCCCCATTAGGTGAGGAAACTTTTGTTGGATTTGGCCCCGGGTGGGCCACTTGCCTTGGTGTAGAAGTTGCCCTGTCTTGACAACTCGATAAATTTGGATCTGTTGTTGGCGAGTGCCCTTTACCCGTGTGTCAACTATGTGATTAATGGATGCTTGTTCCATGCAGTCAGGGTTGAGCTCTGTTGATGTCAGTTGTTCTACAATCTCACAGGTGTCCAATAATGGTGGAAAATATGGCCGAAGGAGGTCCACATTGAATATTGGATGCAGACCAAGGAAGGGTGGAGTGTTGAGCTCAAAATCATTGCTACCCACAACCTTGGTGATAGTGTAAGGCCCATAATGAAGTGGACGAGGCTTCCAATGGGGCCCGGTGAGACACTCCTTCTGTAAATGCAACCAGACTTTGTCGCCAACTTGAAACTGGTGTGGTACCCTGTGTTTATCATGGCGCTGCTTGTACTTGGCATTGGATTTCTGCAAAATCTCCCGGACCTATTGGTGAATGTGCTGAATTTGCTCAATGAATATGGTGCCTTTGTCAATTGCAGACTGATCAGGGGAAGATTATGTCTATGCGGTGGAAAGAGGAAGTGAAACATCAATGGGTCCCAAGGGTTGAAATCCCAGACCCGCCTGAAATGGGATATGGCCGGTGGAACTATGGAGAGCAATGTTGTAAGTGTGTTGGACATATGGGCGACTCTCATCCCATGTACGTGGATGCTTATAATTGTACATGCGCAGGATTTTCACAATCATCTGATTGACGACCTCTGTTTGGCCATTGGTTTCGGGGTAAAAAACAATGGATTTTGTGAGCTTGGTGTCCAACAGAGACCAGAGACTCGACCAAAAGGTGTTGAGGAATCTGTTGTCTCGGTCGGAGATGATGGTCTGTGGTATCCCAAAGTGGGCCCACACTCGTTCGAAGAAGAGCTTGGCAGTATCTGCCACTGTGGCATTCTTCTTACAGGCTGTGAGGATGGCCATCTTCGAAAATCGACAACAAACACACAGTCATTTCCTTGCTTGGTGGATGACAAGCTAGACATGTAATCCATTGAGATGGATTCCCAAGGCTTCTCAGGAATAGGAAGAGGGGTGTATAAGCCTTGCTTCTTGATGGTTGGCTTGGAAATGGCACAGGCAATGAAAGCTCTGATATACTTGTTGATGTCCTGTCGAAGTTTTGTCCATTAAAAATGTTTCTGAAGAATGACCACAATTTTCTCTATGCCAAAATGTTTTTCCACTCGACTGTAGTGGGCTTCCCAAATCAGCTTTGCATGCTCACTTGTAGGAACACAAAGATGGCCCATGTGGCATAAGATTTCGTCCTAAATGTGAAAATTAGTGACAGTTGCGCCTGTACCCAAGAGTTAATAGGTGGTGGTGAAGTCTGGATCTTGTTGATAAAGTTGGGGCCACTCAGATGCTTCATGTCCACAGGAATGGAGCACAGTGGTGAGTGCAGCCACAGGAGGTCAACTGAAGCAGTCATCGAAACGGTTGGAGATACCTATATTATACTTGATGTTGAGATGGAACAGTTGCAGGTAGGTGGACCACTTTTGATGGCGGTCATTCTGCAATTTCCCCTATGTCTGTATGAACTGTAGAGGCTTGTGATCAGTGTGTATGATCGTCTCTTTCCCCAGAATGTAATGTTTCCATTAACGACGTGCTAGTATAATGGAATACATTTCCTTATCATAGGTGGGGTATTTTCTGATAGTATCAGAGAGTGTCTCACTATGGTATGGCACCGGATTCCTGTGCTGAGTGAGAACTACACCCATAACATAGTCAGATGCATTAGTCTCAATCTCGAATGGTTGTTGCAGATCGTACAAGGAGAGTACTGGAGCTGAGCACAAGCGATGCTTTAGATCGTCGAATTCTCATTGGTGCTCCTTACCCCACATGAACTTGGCCCTACCACTGCCCTTGGTCACCTAGCCGAGGGCCCATGCAATATGGGAGAATCCCAACACAAACCGTCGGAAGAGGTTGGGTAGTCCCAAAAATCTTCGAAGCTTGGTTAGTGTGGTCAAGGCTAGCTAGTCACGGATGACTTGGATCTTAGCTGGATCAACATGTACCACATGCTCATCAACAATGTATCCCAAGTGTTGGACCTTGTTCATGCCAAAAGATCATTTTTCCAAGTTGGCATAAATCTCGTGCTACCGCAGAGTTCTCAAAACCTGTTAAATATGTCGCATGTGCTCCTCCCATGTTCTGCTGAAGATGAGGATGTCATCCAAATATAACACCACAAAGGAGTTGGTGAAGGGTCTCAATACATCACCCATCAACCTCATGAAAGTGGCTGGTGCATTTGTTAAGCCAAAGGGCATGACTAGCCATTCGTATAGACCTTCTTTAGACTTGAAGGTGGTCTTCCATACATCAGTTGGTTCGATGGGAACCTGGTGATAGCCAGACTTTAGGTCAATCTTGCTGAAGAACTTTTCCCTTTTGAGTTGGTCAAGAAGGTAATCAATCCTGGGAATGGGGTAGCAGTTCCTGACTGTGATTTTGTTTAAGGCTCTGTAATCAATGCAGAGTCGCCAAGTCTCGTCCTTCTTCTGCACCGGTACAATTGGGCTTTCACAAGGGGAGGAGTTGGGTCTAATGTGCCCCTTTTGAAGAAGCTCTAAGATCTGACACATGATTTCATCATTCTCCATTAGTGAGCGTCGATAGACTAGTCCATTAGGTAGAGGTGCACCGGGGGTCAGATCAATTGGATGCTTGACTTGGCAGTGTGTCTGTACCCCTATAGGTGAGGAGAAGATGTATATGTATTCTTCCATGATCCCTTCCACTTGTTTCTGCAATAAAGAGAGGCTCTGTGTAGAGGCCATGGATGTGGCGACGACCTCCTACTTACTGTGAGCATGGATCACAAAGAAGATGAACTTCCTGGTATGTGAAATGACCTTACTACATTGCTTAGCAAAGATTAAAGAAATAGCAGTAGACGACACTACCTCTGGGATCCTGTAAAATTATCTACCGAAAGAAATAATAACACTATGGAGTCTAGATTCATACATAACATGAAGCTTCCACAAATATGGTTTTCCTAAAAGAACATCACAAACTTCAAGGGGAGCAATATCACACAGTACCTCATCTTTGAAAGGCTTGATGTCATAGGGTAGATAACATTGTTGGATGACACAAAGATCTCTTCCTTGGAAAAGCCAACCGATGGTGTAGGGTTGTGGGTGCGGTGTCGTTGGCAAGTCCAGCCGCTTGACGACCTCTGTTGAAATCAGGTTCTTCTGACTACCGCTATCGACAATGGAATGAAACAGTGCCCCCTTGACCCACATCTGTGAGTGAAAGAGGCGTTCCCCTTCCTCTGTTTCTTTTGGTTCGCTTGGCTGGACTTTGGTGATAGCAACAGTGGCACTGGGTTAAACATTGATAATCCTCTTCCCTCCTTCAGGATTTGAATCGTAATCAGAATCAGCCTTTGAATCAGAAGCCTTCATCTTCATCTTCTCATTTCCCTTCTTGTGTTGCGGCTTGGACTATTTGTCCCGAGGGCAGCCATCTCGACTTGGTCCCTTGCTGTGTGGGTTGAGGTTGCCTTTTCCCTGCTTAGGTTGTGAGGGGTTTGTAGATCCAAACTCTCTCCTTTTCTTCTTAAATTTCTGCTCGATCTTGACAACTTATCTATAATCCATGCCCAATGAGACGATGTGTAGGAACTCCATTTCTATTTGAATGTATCTATGCAAACAACCATGGTATTTGAGAACCATATGACACTCAAAGTCTTTGATACCCAATTTGGTGTGTAGGGTATGGAAAATATTGGTGAAATATGGTAATGTCTGGTCCCTTTGTTGACGTAGGGTAGTCCATCTGGTGTACTGGTCCTCGTATCTTCCAACACGATATTATTGTTCTTTAATGGTTTCTCAAAAGGAATTCCATGTAGGGGCCACCACAAACATTGTCGATTCCTCCACGGCCCTTTGCTCAGAGTAAGTATCCCACCAGTCTTTAACATGGGGAAGGACCTTCAGGAGTGAAAAAATGATATTTTCCCTATCGGAAAAATTGTGGACCAAAAAATATCCTTCGAGCATATTCAACCATTTATCTACAACATCCACATCTATCCATCCTTCAAATAATGGAATATCAAAATTTACTTGTACCTTGAAGGGGGTTGCATGGCCACTTGATGAATATGCTTCTCTTATGGGCAACCGTTGAAGGATTTGCGTGAAGTTGTCCATCACTTTGTTCCGTTCCTTTTTCATGCAGGGGCTTCCTCGAGAAACATTTAAAAAGGATCTCCTGCTCCATCATCTTTCTTTTCATCCCCTATGGGTTGTTATCGGGCTCGGCATGACCTATATTGTAATGTCTCGATTGGTTCGAGTCCCAACTTGTACCCAGATTTTGTCGGGGACATGCTCGAAGAAAAATAAATGAAGAGCAGACCACTCTGATATCACTGATCCAAATTTAGGAGCGGAACGAACTAATTAACAGACTGAATACAACAAACATAGAGATACGAAGAATAACACAAATATCTAGTGAACAATATCTTCTATTAAATAATGAAATAGGATGAAACTGTAAAACTACAGAACTGAAACACTTGCTCGAATGGTGGTAGCTATCTCTAAGAAGAGATGTGGCTGCTACGCACATCTGTCTGAGTAGAATGCATTGCAATGAGGTTCCATAGGCCTTTTTTATATTACTCATGAATTCCAAAACCCTAGACATCCAAAAACCTAACCCTAGAAGGTGAAATGCCAAAAGTCATGTGGGCCCTATGAGTAAGTTGGTGTAATTTGGTACCTCAACTTCCCAGGGTTGCAAATTTTGCATATGACCTCTGTTTTAGGTGCGTGATAGCCCATTGGAAAGGTATTTTAGAGAACTACACATTTCACTATCAAACTTTAACTTTGTCTATAGTTTTATTGTGGTGAGACAAAAAAACAACGTTTAGGGCCCCAAAACGGCCCTGGAAGTACAACAAGATGTGATGACATGAAAACTTACAAAATAAGCCAGTTGGATTAGGCGAGAGGCCACCTGTATCCACCTAGAGTATGTGTGGGGCTTCAGAAAACCCCAGAAGTGTAGAACCCACAATTACAAAGTAGTGCAAAAGAACGTGATGAACACAAAAATGGACACGAGGAGCCAGTTGGAATAGGTGGGTGGCCACCAATATCCACCTGGATCACTCGATCATCAAGAACATAACTTCATTGATTTTGAATATGAACTTGACTGGACTCTCAGGATGGCCAACTCACGAAAGTCAATAGATCAATTGCAGAATGACCGACTTAGGTTGGATAAAACTTCCCCTAGACAAAAGCACAACAAAATGATGAGACTCAGGCAACATATTATTGACATAAGTCTGTGATACAGGAGGCACCACAAACTCTCCATATGTTTGGAAGAGTAACCAAATGGAGGAGGACACAACTCTATGTGATGAGAACAAATTCCTAAGGTCACACTAGATCCCAATGCCTGTAGAAAAAATGAAAGGATGTGCTTTGTCCAAGGGCGACTATCTTGCTACCGATAAGAGAGAATGGATATCTCGTCCCCTCTTTTTGGAATATTTGATTTTTTTGTCTTTTTCAAAATTTTAATGAGCTTTAAAAAGAACAAAATAATGCTACATTACAAA
Source organism: Picea glauca (assembly GCA_000966675.3). Classification (NCBI taxonomy): domain Eukaryota; kingdom Viridiplantae; phylum Streptophyta; class Pinopsida; order Pinales; family Pinaceae; genus Picea; species Picea glauca. The sequence goes on along the minus strand of JZKD02S1648615.1, from coordinate 538,563 downwards.
GGAGGAGTGAGTGTTGCGGGCAAGAAAACTAGTTCCAAGTGCATGGAATAAAATGATGCTTAATGCAAGGAGACATGTGCAAGATAAGGAAACTCGGGAAAATTCCTCCATGGGTCAAGGTGTCAGATCGCAAAGGTAAGAAGTGATACAAGGCTTGCATTTAAGGAATGCTTTGAAGGTTCAATTAATAGCAACATGAAGACGACATTAGGCCAAAGATGCAAGGATGAGACATGTGATGTGATTACAACATGACACAACAAAACTCCTTCCATATAAAGTTTTACGAGCCCATAGAAGGTAAGCTCGGTGGTTTTTCATGTTTAGAGAGTCTAAAAAACACTAAAAGAAGACTCCAGAGTGTTCCTTTTTCGTAATTAGTCTAGTCGGTTTGAAAAAGGGTTAAACTTATACCGAAATGACGTCTCTTCAAAACCATTTTAACGAGTGTGACAGAGACAAGATCACTCGACTATATTTTCAATTTTAAGGAGTTTGAAAAGAGCTTAACTATGGACTCACAACCTTTTTCAAAATTTAGTCCACTTAGCCCAAAAAAGTATAAAACATAACTTAGGAGAACTCTCCCAAAAAGACATATCTCCCGAGGCATACCTTTTTCCTGTACAATCTATTGGCCGAAAAAAGGGTTAAACGCATGCCAAATAAATATTTCTTCTGGACCAATTAACAAGTGTGAAAGGAACAAGGTCACTTGACGATCTTTTCATATTTAGGGAGTCTAAAAAGAGCTTAACTATGGACTCCGAGGGGGTTTCTTTTTCGTAAATAATCTCCAAAGCCCGTGTTAGCAAATAGAATGTGTAGGGGGTCAAAACACCTTAGTTTTGTTTTATTTTGAGTCATAGGAGTTTTAAGTCTTAGGTTTTGGGTTATTTTTTATGTCATGATTCAATCTTTTGGTTTTTATAAGCAAAGTATTATTTTAGCTTTAGTTTAGAGATTTTATGTCATGAGATTATTCATCATGATAAGGATAATGGTCCTTATGATTCACCCTCTTGGTATTAAACATCATCACCATGACATGTCCCGCCTCCAAGTTGTACACATGTTTTCTTTTCGTCACTTTCAAATTGTTTAGATGTCAAGTCAAAAGTCAGGTGTATTTGCTGCCAACTCACCTAACAGTGTACAACGTACTTTTGAGTGCCTCATGCAATTATCTTTCAGTATTGCAACTTGGGAATGTGTCAAAGAGAATTTGTTGGTTTTTGGTGCTTTCATCTAATTGGATTTTCAAGGATTATGTCACATAAAACTCTAATTGTTTCCTTGAAGATCACTATTGGAATTTGAACCTGGCGCTACAAATTGGTGTTGCAGACTGGCGCTGCGAATTAGCTGAAAGAGACTGTTCGAGTTAGGATGCCTTTCAAATAGACCATCTTAGGTTTACAAAGAACCAACATCAAACTCAGTGGTATTAGGTATTCCTTGACAATCTGCATACTGTTCAAAGGTTGACAGATGAGTTTATGTTGTTTAAATTTTTGGCGCTGTGAACTTTTAAAGTCCCTTTGCTACCAACTCTCAAGCCCATCACTATGGAACTCTAAACTCTTCCCACTAGTCAAAGTTGTTATCTTAAATCTGAACTTGTCATTTCTTCTGTAAACAAGTCGTTTGTCCCACTGATATCTCAACGCTGTGAACTGTCTGGTTTAACTCTGCATCACCACTGCGTGTTGTGAACTGGGCATTAGGAATCCTCTGTTTCCAGACTTTCGAAGCCCTCATTTTCTATAATCAATTTGAGACCTAGCCTTAGACAGTTCTATGAGCTTCCTATCAAAAATAAATAATATGGTTAATCCTTTATAGAACCAAGCTCATTTGCATACCTTGTTGGCATTGTGAACTGATACTATGCTGCTAAAACCTTGTTTTCAAAGAATTGATTTTTCTTGTCTGCATTTTTACTAAAACATCAGTGGTTGTCACTCTTATATTTCCCTTTGAATTTTTCTCCTTCTCATACCACTGATGTGCATAAGTGTTTAGATAAGGTGAAATCCACGTAAACAAGCTATGTCATCAAACCCTGTTTTTTCTGTTTACCCTGTTTTTGAATACCAACTTTCAAAGGAATTTACAAAAGGTTCCCTTCAAGTTGTGAGTATGGAAAATCAACAAAACAAGAAGACTCATAAAGGGGGAGAGATTGTAAGTTATGAACCCTATGATATGCAACTCATTAAATCTGAGCCATTATTTAGGGAGGCTTTTCAGAGGGTGGGTTGTCTAAATTTTTGTCAAAATATGCAGAGAGGACATCCTGAAGTGGCCAAAGAATTTGTACGTAATTTTAATGGGACTAAAACTAAAGTGGGGATGTTGGAGTTTGATGTTTCAGAGAATTCCATCTATGTTTCAACATAAATACCTGATTGTGGGGATAAATGTTTCAAAGCCATGTCAATAAACTCTTCCTTCTCAAAAGAATTCCTCAAGCCAGAATTTCAAGAAGACAACTTGTCTAAAGGAGTACCTAGAAATCACATGCTTGAATTTTTGACAAGATGCTTAGGGTCATCCAGAGATACTTCACATGTGAAGGGATGTTCAATATGGTATACCAATACCACATCATATTTCTGTTACATTTTATAGGAAAATAAGCCATGAACCTTCCATTCTATCTGTTCATGAGTATTTTTAAGATGTCAAATAGAGTTCGGGATAAGTCAAAGAAGGTAGATATCAGTGTCTTTCACTCTGGTCTTATCAAGATGTTAGTAATGGAGGAGTTAAGGAAAACTAAAATTGATTGGGAAACCTTCTTAACTTCATCACATTTTCAGTTAGATAGTGCTCCTACTCCACAGTCCAAAAGACAAACTCCTACCCATGTTGAGAGGATTGTGCATTCAGAGTCTAGCAATAAGAAGAGGGTGACTAGGAGTGATAAATCTGTTAGGGCTATTGATGAATAAGAAACAGATGGTTCTTCACGACCTCTAAAAAGAGAAACTTAACCTATGGAATATCCTATCCCCATGGATATTCCTTCAAGCAAACCAAGAGGCTTGAAAGAAAAAAAGCTTGTTTTTTTCCTACCCATTGTTGAAGATAAAGTCAAGCCTAAAAGACCTTTTACTAGAGCAGCAACCAAGCAACATGCCCTCATGAAGGATGATACAACAGAGACTTCATCCTAACAAAAAGGAAAATATCAGTCCTCTAAGAATCTTATAGAAGTTATTGACATCACTACTCCTAAGCATGAAAGCAACCCTACCTTCAAAAGGCTCAGGAGGCAGCCCAATGAAGCAAGAGATGAAATTGACAATTTGAAGAAGGAAGATTTGGGTTCCAGGAGAAAACTTAAGGAGATGTTGGAAATGTATGAAGAGACTATTGATAAGGCAAGGTTCCTAGCTAAGAGGTTTTTTCCCCTTCATAGGAAACTCAAGAATGTCTACAGGCATAAAAAAACCCACCAAGATGAAATCAGAAAACTGAAGGCAGAGTTACACCCTTTCAGAGAATAATTGGCAAAGAGAAACTTAGACATGCTAGCTAAGGTGGCTACCAGAAGGAGTTCTACAATAAAATGATAGAAAAAATGTCCTTCTAAAGCCAACACATTTTTTTTCAAAGTTTTATGTTGCATGCTTTTACAACATTTTAGTAATGGTTATGAGTTTTGAACTATAACTAGAAGTTTTTGTGTTTTTCCTCCAATGATATATAAAGATGACGAGTTATAGCATATATGGACTCCTAGTAGAATTTTTGAGGTGTTGTAGATTTTGCAAAAGTAAAACAGGTCGCTACAGGAAATTTCACAGCACCTGGATCATTGGCACTGCAAATTGGATGTTTCAGGACAATTTGTAACGCTCCGTTGCGAACTGAGTTTTTGGATATTTTAGAGGGAAAAGGAGATGCCAACTATCAAGATGGACTCATACCAACACTTAGATGATCAGTTTCACTTTGGAAGGCCACCTTCCTCAAGAAGTTGCACACTTATGGACACATCATCAAAGTTATTAAAGATTGTTGTATACATGGCCAACATTCTCCTTTAAAATAACAATTTGTTTCTTTTTGGTTGTACACCTATTGCCACGCTTCCCTTAGGCATGGGATCCTATGAGGAAGTTGAGGGGAAGATTTTAAAGATGACATTGATGGTTTTAGCTATATAAAGGGCATTGTAAGACTAAAGAGGGTTCAAATGGTGTGACAAAAACTCTTATTTTTGTATTGTATTTTGTAGTAGAGTTTTTTCCTAATGTATGGACCAGATCCAAGATACTTTTCATGATGGAAATAAACCTTATTTCTCATTATCATTTATTTTCTTTTGTATCACACTTGACCCCTAAGTACCCTTTCTAGGGATGGGGCATCAAATTTTCACTTACTTTAGTTGTCTCGAATAATCTCTTTGAGATCTCCATTCTCTTCTACTCAACAATGACTCTCTAACGACTACTACCAGACTCAAAACCGAGCTCTGGATTTCAAGTTATTGCCTCCCAAAGTTCTTAAGTCATAATTAGACATGGACCAAGTGGAACCCACGTGGCTCCACCTCATTCGTACCATCCCCAAGTTCCTACATCCACAGGGAAGGTTCGTCCACTCTCCAATCCAACGACAGGACATGGTCTTCATTTAACACATGAAATAGAGGGGGGAGTTCAATGTTCAGCGCTTCGATTTTGACTGTCCCTTCTCCTTTCTGAACACCTATCCTTTGGAGTCCTAGATTCCCAAACTCCCAAAGGAGATTGAAATCTCTCCACGTGGCTTCGGCCTTTGGGCCTTTCGGCTTATCATCGATACTACACCCCAAACCCCCAAAGTCCCAAAGTCCCGCACTCCCAAAGGGTCCACCCTCACACATTGTGACGTACTAGACACAAAGGTAAGGACAGGTGGGTCCTGCATACTCCACCCTTCAAATGGACCAAGTAAGAAGGTGTCAAGAGTGACATGTGGAAAGGCATAGATGACTCGTGGCCCTTATAGTGGGCGAGATGTGTTAGATTTGAATAGGCACATAGCGACTGCAAAACATACAAATCCATGTGAAACGTGGCATGCTAGATGTGGGTCCACATCACCTTGGGTGACATGAGCGTGCCAAATCACCCCTGACTCATAGCCTTCCAATCCCTTCGATCTCACAGTCAAGGTGCGTCCACATAAACCCTTTATCTACGGCCTTTGTTACTTCGTAACTTCGATGTTCAAGGAATTTGCACTATATTTCCCTCCTTTCTCCCATAGTGGTCAATGCTAGGCTGACCATAGTCTAGATCTAAGGGTCGGGGGAGATCTCGAAGGGTCCCTAGATCTATGACCCTCATCACCTCCAAGCTATAGCTGTCGGAGGTTTTGACGTCATGGCCACTCCGCTCTCTTGAAGCAGGAATCTATCGAAGTACCATATGTGGGCCCCTCTACTAGTTGATTGGATGGGTAAGAGGGATTCTCAACGAACTCCCTAGATCCACGACTCTCCTCACTTCGTAACTTCGACGTTCAGGGAGTTTGGTGTTATAACATCTCTGTTCCCCTGAAGTAGGACTTCACCAGAATTACCTTGGCGTAGATCCAATGGCTCATGGAACTCCCGAATACCCTCGGATATGTGGCTCGCAGCACCTTGCGATTGATGAATGGATCAAGGTTTAATGATAGGGAAGGTCTATCTACCATGGTTAGGGAGACCTCTAGGCGCCGAACAACCTCGTGGGTAGCCGTAACAATCAGTTGTATTCCTCCATTTTACAAATGGTAAGGTCAAAACACTCCAGAACTATGAACTCCCGAAGTTTCGAAGCTAGAAAGACTTAGCTCCTTTCAGGCCTAGCACAAGGTTCCCAAACCTTAGTCACATGGGTCCTTCGAAAATCTCGTGGGTTACACGCTAATCCTTAGCCTTGAATTGGTTAAGGATACATGCATGAGCCTTGGTCACATGAGTGAAAGGTATGAAGGAGGATCCCTCCTTCGATAGGGTTTGAACTTAGTATTTCTGCAAAGGTAGATTCTAGAGGTCGGCAGGGCTTAAGAATCCCAGTAAATCCTTCCCCGACACTATTGCAAACTTACAAACCATAAATATTCTCACTGCTAAGTTGAGGCAAGAAGAAGACCATTCGAAATCATGGGTTCACAGAGAGACAATACATATTTCTAACTTAATCATTCAATAAAGAACTCAGTCATAGACATATAAATATATTCAATCAAAATTTCCATTTCAATACACGAAGTATGAAAATACTTATCATAAAACCAGAATTCGTGAAGTGACTATTGAAAGGGGTGCCTATTTCCACCCAACCATAGGCACAACCACTCCTGAAAGTATTTACTGTTGGCCATCCCCGAGCTAGACCATGATGATCTAAGAGATACTCTTTCTTCTTACTTAGTGATAGTTAGGGACAATGGTTACTCTCCTCCTACCACAGGGTCCTGGCCACCAATTTTCTCCGTACCAAGAACGGAGGTCTGCACGAGTACTTCCACAGTCACTCATGAGCCTCGTTTATCAGTTTGGAACAAAAAACCTGCCAACAACTCCTTGCACCCAGAATGAGCTTATTTCCCAGTTCTTCTTCGAACCAGAGAGTTGCAAGTGCTCTTTTCTCTTCTCGAGATTGGACTTTCGACTCTACTTTTTCGCAGATCTGCCTTTGCCCATGAATTACCTCTTTTCTTACCTTCCTTAGTAAGGTTGTGTGCGTTTGAATCCCCAACTCATGGTCAGGTTTGGAAGTCTTGTAGATGGGTTCTGCCCCATCTCCTCATTAACTCTTGATAAGGACTCTTCCAGCTACCAGTATGACTGGTAATTCATTTATGGGTCAGAGGATTGTTCTAGGTCCGAGTCATTAAATCCAGTAATGTACTGGTTTGGTGGGGGGTCATCTCAACCATTTCTGGTTCCCCTCACCATATCTCTAATAACACCATGGTATATCTTGGAAAACTCCCCTTTCAACTATTATGCAACACTGTCCATTTTCTATTGATAACATAAAATACATACATTGACCTTTTATAACAAAAGGTTCATCAAATCCAACATTCACACATATCTAGTCTTCCATAGTCTCTTGGCCAATTACAATTATATTTACAAAATGGGGGAAATTGAGGTATTACAACTGTCTTACTCTGATATCAGTTTGTGTTGAAAGATTCATCTGGTTGTTGTTTTTTTATTGCAATAAAAGATTTGTTGTGATATTGTCTGCAAAATTATCAGAGTTATTTTCTCTTTGAATTTAAGAGGTTCTTATTCAAATGAGATTTCTTTCATATGTGTGTCAGAATTAGCTGATGTAAAATTGATATGAATATTACATTCTCCTTTCCAAGTCTTCCATCTATCATTCTTATCTCTTAAAACATGATTAGAAACCATTCAAGGCCTTGTTTGTTGGTGTGTATTACATGGAATGATCTGTGATTGACATATTCATTTGCATTTTCCATCCATTTGCCACATTTTCATAAACATTTATCCTTTACATTCTGATGGGTATTAGGCTTACACCTACACGAGTCTAGGTGTGAATTCTAGTGCTAACAACCCATAAAATAGATAAACCAAAACCAAGGAGAATGGCCCTTTTTCGAAAAATGAGTCCCTCAGGCCCGAACAAGGGTTAAACTTACACCTGAGAATACTCTCCTAGAGAACTGCAGCTCCTAGGGAATACCTTTATTTTTAAATTAACCATCCATACTTAAAAAGGGGTAAAATACTATCGGACAAATGTGCCTTCAAATTTTAGTTTGACGAGCATGAAGGGCAACAAGATCTCTCGACAATATTTTCAATTTTAGAGAGTCTGAAAAGGGATTAAAGAAGACTCCACGGGGGATTCTTTTCTTAAGTAATCCAAATGAGACTGAAAAGAATAAATAATCTCTCATTAGATGTTGTTTTCAAAGGTTATGCGATCTTGAAAGACAACAAACCATGCTCTTGGGGAGTCCCTTGGGTATAAGCCATGAAAGATGAAGAAGAATGGGACTTCAACACACAGTCATGGCATGACTAAAAGGACTCCCAATCATATGGAAAAATCACAGCATGGATGCCAAAATGCAACGAAGGATATACCTAGGGAATCCATGTATAGGAAGGCTCTACCACCTAATTACAACACTTCTAAAGTAGCATAGTAGGTTCTGTGTCTCATTTCGTTGGGATTGATCCAATGGAAAAGCAGAAAAAGTCAACAAAATGTATGATGCAAGGTGATGAGAACCTAACCTATATGCAAGTGTCAAAAAAATCAACTTTACCACGGGATGAATGAGTGTAACCCATCTCATAAAAACACCAAACCAAAAGGAAAAGTTTATAAGAATGATCCAAATATCTTCAAAAAGAAACTCAAGTACCCACCAAGCCAAGAATAGGGAAAAAGAGGACCAAACTGGGGTAAAAAGAGCTAAAACATTCTATAAATAGGGGTAGACAACTCATTTTAACCATTGCAAAGCGGAAAATAACTAAAAATCCAAAAAACCCTCTACTTTAAAACATAGATTCAAGGAGCTACGTTGGACGAAATATCTTCAAAATTGAACCAAGTAAGTACAAATGACCTATCTCAACCTTTCAATTCATCATTTATTGTCTATTTGATTGTTTAGAGGGTGTGCAACCTGTTGATGGGTCTTAAATCCCTTGATTCAACGGTAGGAACCAAACCTGCCATCGAGGCCCAATTAGACTCTGCATCGTTTAATAGTGGAATGGTTCTCCAGATCTTGCGATCCGGCCAAATTATCGATGGGATTTACGTTTTCTTGTGAAGGATCTTCCTTCAGTTTGGACTATTTGCTTTTGTATTTTCTCTTGGGTGGGACCGATATGAGATGTAAGTTGGTATAAACCAACTTGGTAACAAACAGGATTAAGTTTTAAACTACTAGGGAAGAGGCTAATCTTGGGATAACCCGTTGCTCAAGCATGAAGACGACAATTTTATACCACATGCCTAGTACTAATACATTAACCATGTGAGCATCCAATTATTGTCTGAGATACTAATTACCAGAAAGAAAACACATATGAAATAAGATAGTGGCAAGCAAAATAATTCATCTACCATAATCATTCATCACATAATAACACAACAATTCATCTTCATCATTAAAGTGAAGAACAACAAAACATTGCACTAGATAACTTGACAACAAAATTAATTTCTCTTACTCATTACAACATCATTCATGAAACAATATAGGAAATAGTTATTCTCCACATCCAATCACATGCATTTGATGAAAATAACTTTGTCTTTGGTCCAAAAGGACTTCTCAATTCAAAGGGAGATTCAAAATAATTCTTAATAACCAGAAAGAAAGAGTTCTTGCAACAACCATCGATCTCTAACTAGTTGGTCGACGCTCTTATTTATAACATAAAATTCAACTGAAAATAACGGCTAAGTGTAGTTTGAACAAAACAAAATTCAGCACATGGCGCTTTCCTCTAACAGTTTCTTTAATAGTCAACTCAAGATATCTCCTGAAAGGGGTGACTTTTCTCATACTCTGACCAACTAATAAATAACTCCTTGCAAGTTTGGGCCCATGGAAATTTGTGGTGCTCCACCGGATCCGTGTAGAATCCTTTGATCTCCACTGCATGTGCTCGATACTTTACTAGACTGATGTTTAACTGCTGTAGCACGGTCTGAGCCTTCATTGGATGTTCCATAAATCTTTTCACTTGTCCTAGTGCTGTATCAGTCACCTTGTCTAGCTCTTCAGCCCATAGTGAATCGTGCTTGGCATGCGATCCGACTATGTCACACAATTCGATGAAGTTGTCGGGGTCGCCGAACTCAGGGAGTCCAATATCCTTCATTGCTTTGTTGATTTTATCCCAATGTTTCTCTCATTTTGCCCATTTCTTTTGAATTTATCTATGTGGTTCCTGAGACATCTTAGCCTAATACTCGACTGATTGCTTCATATGATCAAGACTGATTTTTCCCAACATCCGGATGTTGTGTTCTTCTTTATCTTGGCCCTGCTGGGCTGCATCGATGTATTTGAGTCTTTCTACGACTTGTTGTGCCCTTTCATGTCACCGCTCCATATCCTTTCATGTTGTGAGTGCCATGAGAGTGTCTTCTTGGAGCTCAGTTATCTTTCCAGTGAACAAGTGCCGCTCGTGTGTGAACCTGTTGTAAGCCGCTTTGAACTCACTTCTCAGATAAACTGCAGTATGAGTGGCGTCCTGATAGTATTCAACTAGGTGGCGCAAATGTTCTAGCTCCTTTAGGGAAGTGACTAACTCTTTTTCATCCTGTTTAGCTCTGTCTAAGGTGGCATCTGAAGTTTCCATCCCTGCACCAATGAGCTCAGATGTTCTGGAATTTTCTGTGTTTATCAAATCCTCCTCTGTGGTGATGAGGACGAAGCAATCCAACACGATTCTCCTTTTTTTCATGGTTCTTTATATGATGGCCCTATTCTTTCGATTGTAGGAGATCGCATAGATATCGGCCACCTCATCCACCGGTTTGGGAATTTGTTGATCACCCCATGTAAGTGTGTTTCCCATATTTCCAACGGTGTATACTTGTTCTAGATCATGTTATTGAACTTTCTCGCTGTACTCTGAGGGACCAGCCTCTGCCTGTCGCTCATCGGGGATCTGAGTATCAAGTGAAATAGAGATGTCGGTAAAAGACACAATAATTACTTGTCCATCAGTCTTTGGAATGTCGATTTCCTTTTGTGGGGATCCTTCCTTTGACTCATTTGGTTCCGACTTGTCTTTCAGATCATTTGCTCGGGTTTTCGGCGCATTAGGCCTCTTTTTGTCGGGAACATTTTTGGTTTCTATTTCCTTCCCTAGGACCTCTTGGGTTTGAACCCTGGGATTAGGTGAAGCATCCTTCTCAGGTCCCTTTTCTTCTTGGATCTGCACAGGGGTCCCAAGAGATGTCTCCGGGCTCTCATCATCATTGTATATCTTTATAAATTCGCTCAAAGGATTAGGCACTCCTGCTTCCACTGATACTCAACTTGCCTCTGGTCGAATCATCACACCTGCCAGAGATCTGACTGGTGGCCTCGTGGAATCAGGGTCATTTGACCCATTGTCATTACCAAGGTTTATGGAATTAGGGCCACTCGCCCCCACTTGTCTTTCTTTTGGGCTTTCAATCAAAAGCTTTGGAACTATGATGAGGTCCGTGTTATACTGCATCTACTTCATTAATAGATGGGCCTATTGATACATGAGTCCCCCCATCCCCTGTACCTCTTGAATTTCATAGAAATTCCTAGATTGTACCGAGGCTACCTGAGCAATCCCTGTCATTTCAGTGGTCCCCTGGGAGATCCCACCGCTCTGACTGATATCATTTCTTCTCTTGTATTGATGGTCTCCTAAACTATTTGTTCCAGGAATGTTGCTTGCTTATCCCAAAACATAGCCTTGAATCTGGTTTCCTTGGGGTCAACCATCCTCGCCATCACCTCTTCCCAGTCTTGAGCATTTTCAGTGAATATTTCATCTTCAAACCTATCATGGGCGTATGGCCAGGACGACGATAATTGTGATGTGTGCTTTAGGAATAAACCTTTCAGGTTGTGCTTGCGAAAGTGGCCGGTCTGGAAACAAAACTCCATTTAGTTCAACCCTTCCTGTTTGTCTTGAGCAATGTCCTTCACCATGTAGAAACCAACATGAAAACCATAGGGTATGAAGGCTCGCTTCTTATCCTTTACCAAAGTAGAATTGTAACCTTGCAGGATGCTCTGATAATAGATTTCCCCTACTATTAGTCGACTAGGGACATATACATGTAGCAGATAAGGTGCTCCAGTGGTGCTGAAAACCTTGATGTAGGTATCACGCTCATCCAGATACCAGTGGCCAACCTTCGATATAATCCTTTTGGCTGCGTCCGATAGCCTTGGGCATTCTTTATTGAACAACAACAAATAAATGTGTGTGATAAACTGGTCGTAGATGAGAGAGTAGGATTTCTTGTACCTGTTCTCCCACAAGATGCCGAAATAAACATGGACCGGGAGGTCTGAGGTATGCCAACTTAAGTTCATTCTAGTGAAATCATTTCTGGTGCAGACGACATCCAAAAGATAATATTCCATGTAAATGGACGTGGTTTCTCCTTATTTCGGTGCCCGAGCTTACCGAATGCAGGTGCTCAGTTGTTTGGAGATGATTTCATCCCAGTTAAAACTTATTCCAGAAATGGCTACGGTATACGCTAGAGGCATCCAAGCTTCTAAAAACCTGGAGTAGTCTTTTTCCCCATGCAATCTGTAGAGGAGGGCCATTAGATATATGTAAGGCTCTCTAAGGTTGGTTGTCGGGTACCAGCCGGAGGTCCGGTTGGTGAAATTTTTATCCTCTCTCCACCAGGAAGCCATCACCTTACTTGTGTTGTGTTTCTCATAGAATCTCAAAACGAAATCAATATTCAACCGCTCTTCTAGCTCTCTAAGCTTGTAATATTTCTGCACTTCTACTAGAAGGAAAACCCTGACGCATCCACCATTGTCATCATTAATCAAATGCCTTTGTGTGTCACTGTGATCAATAAGCCATTTCAGGAGTTCAATGCAGGGGAATACCGAAGTCCTGATCGCCACCATGTGCATATATGCCTTTCAGACATTCAGGAAGACTTCATCATCGAGTCTTCTCGTATCAGGATCATTGTGTGGGGTATATTCGGGGAGTTCCTCCCGCTTAATATTCTTGAAAATTTCTTCCCAATGCAGGAATAATGTTTTGGTCCCAATGTTCGCCTCTGTATATACAAAGGCTGGGGGTTGAACAAAAGATTTCTTGGTGGCAGTTTTGATGACGAGCAATGGTTTTGGAGCGAATTCCAATTGTCTCGTCACTGCTGGGGAGGAACCTTCTCCCACCTCTAGTTCATCTAGCTTTGGTGCTCTTGGATATTTCCTGGTGGTGGGATTCTTTGGAGGCATCGTTCTTGTAACTGAAAATGATCTTTAGGCAGGTGTACAGAGTGACATTGGGTAAAAAATATGAAATGAAGCATAAAACATCCATAGACCTATACATACCTGTAACACTTTCTAAACTGTTGTTTTTATACTCACTGGACCTTGGAAGCTATCCCCAGACTGCTCGTCTTGCTCTTCTGGATGATCCAGATTCCTTCGTGCACAGAATAACCTTGTTTTCAATGACTTAGAGAATATAACGGGAGAGATCCTACCAGTCGTATCAACCAGTTAATACAAGTAATGGGTGAAATTCAAAACAATCTACTGTCAAATCTTTGCAAATAAATTCTATGTGGGTTGACGAGGGGGGGGGGAATGCACTGTATCGACAACTTCAAATGGTCCTTTTTATTCACGCACGAATTAGAAACTAGTGTGAGATTATGGAATTAATTAACCTTTAAATGTGTTGTATCTAGTGTATCTCATAGCTAAAATGTCCCATTGTGCCATCTTCTTAGTGGGCAGATCGAGAATCGGTGATATTCTTATGCATGTTTCTGTCAGTATCCTCCTGAGAAAACTTTCGACGCTGATTGAATTCTTTGTATGGTATCAACATGGCACCACTGACTCGGGATACAAGGTACTAATGACTGGGAACTTAGCTTATGGGTAACAGTCAGACTCGGGACTTAGTTTAAGTTGAACGCACTAAATTGAGATTTACACTACGACTGTCGATACCGGGTGAGTATCGGGGATCAACCTTCATAAATAAAAATAACGCGCAGTTTCTTCGTGGGTTATCGTCCTTTGAATCTCTCGATATCGAAAATGTTTCGGCAGTCGGTGATCGACGATTATTATTTCATTTTCATTCAACACTTATTCTTTTAACCTTTCGCCGATGCTGAGAGAATCATTCATCAACGATATCCTTGGAGAAGTTCATTCGCAAAAGAAAACGTTTGTTCGCCGATGCCGATGAGGATTGACGATCGACGACTGCGGTGTTTCCGAGTGATTTTCTTCCTCCTGTAATTCTTTCTGACGTCAAGTTCGCGAACGGGTTTGGAAAAGTTTTAGCTGTCGATTCTCTAGTTCTTTAAGTTATAGATTTCTTGCATGTTTAAGAAATATTTTAAAGACTTAATGAGAATAAAAAATGACAAGCAAATGACACATTTTTCATATTAGACAATGCTAAAAGATCAAGTGGTACCCAAAAATGTGAAATTTGACATAGAATTTTTAGGGTGTGTTGAGTGCTCAACAAATGGCGATTCACTGGGCAAAAAAAGAATCTTTGTTCTTCCTTCATGCTCAATGGCTATGAAATATGGTGGAGAACCTTTCCTGGTTTTAAATCAGATCCTCTTTTACCCTTGAAAATTTGAAATTCTTCGATTGATGCTTCTGGGTCTGCCCATGGGGTTTTAACCTTTATTCCTCCCTCTTTTCCTGTAACCCTGACTCATGCCCCCCTTTTACAAAAGTCTAGCAAGGCATTCACTGGCATGAAGCCCTTAGTTACCTTTACTCACTCGCTTTGGTGTTTCTCCACTACCAGCGAGCATCCATATCCCCAGCGGAGTCAACCCGACATCACAGACCTTGTCCACTGCCAGCGAGCGTCCATAGCCCTGACGGATATATATGCATACCGTCTCCTACTGTTCACCCTTTTGATAATATCAACTTTACTCTGGCATGATGCCCCGAGCGAGTGGGAGAGGATGACGTCTATTTATTTTTCAAAGTGAGATAGTCAAGGTGAATCCTTTACTAGCTTTGTTTTTGGGGTTCATGTAGTCCTTTCCATCTTTCCTTATTTTACTTAAGGTCTTACCAAGCCACTAAGCAGACCCTTCTGACATTTCTCCAAATTTGTTCATTTTCACCAGTCAGATAGAGGACTCCTTAAAGCAACCACAAGTTCCTTGATGCTTCTTGTGTTGTATGTGAGTGATGAGTTTGGAACAGAGTTTGATATGTTGCATGACCTAAGGTCAACCATTGTCTTGATAAACACAACTTTCAAAAGCGCAGAAATCCAGAGAGAAAAAGAAAACAAAAATGTATTTCACAATCATGAAAACGCTAAAACAAGATATCTTTTATTTTATTTTATTTCATTTTATTGGAAATATTGTTTGAGGACTTGGCCATTTATTGGGAGGGCATCAGGTTCCCCCCTTAGATTCTATAACCAATAAGTTCTTGCCCCAATATTCTTAGCCACCTGGAAAGGTCCAAGCCACAGATTCTGAAACTCAGAATGCTTCCCTTTTAGCTCATTTGCTCTATCCCATTTTAGGACTAAGTCTCCTACTTCAAAATTTTTCTCTTTGGCCTTATGCTTATCAAACCATCTTTTCACTATTTGTTGGTGAGCTAGAAACTTTGACTTAGCCTTTTCTCTCTCTTATTCTAACATGAGTAGAGTATCAATTCTTTGTTGTATGATCGACGAGGGTTCCCCGTTGGAATCTTGGGCTAGTTGAAGAGATGGAAGATAAATCCCATTAGGGAGAATGGCTTCCTATCCGTAAACCAAGAAGTACGAGGAATTTCCTATAGATTCCTTGGGTGTGACCCTATCGGCCCATAGAGAATTATGGAGTAGATTATGCCAATTCCTTTGGTTATCTGCAACCATCTTTTTTAATATTCTCACTAGGTTCTTATTGGTTGATTTTGCCACCCCGTTTCCCTGTGGATAATAATTTGCAGAGTACCTAATTTTGATTCCTTTATCTAGAGAAAACTTTGTCAATAGAGTGGAAGAAAAATAAGCTTCATTATCGAAAACTAGAATAGAAGGGACACCAAACCTTGTGATCAATTGTTGTTCTATGAATTGGATCACCACCTTCTCGTTTACATGAGTCAGAGGGATGTCCTCTGCCCACTTTGTGAAATAATCGGTGGCAGTAAGTATATACTTGTGTTGTTTTGAGGTAATGGGTGTAATTTCTCCTATGATATCCAACCCCCATTGCTCAAAAGGCCTAGAGACAAAGGGGGATTGTTTCTCTCTTCTCTCTCTCGACATTTATTTGACAAGTGTTACAGTTCCTAGCGTAGGTGTGAGCGTCTTTGAACAAGGTGGGACAATAATAGCCAGCTATCAGTATCTTATGAGCGCTGGTGTTTCCTGCGAAATGTCCTCTGGCAGGGCCATCATGGAGCTCTTTCAGAAATTTGTTTGCGTCTTCATGTTCGAGACATATTAAGAATAACCCATCATAATTAATCTGAAAGAGTACCGAATTTATGAGGTGATATTGTGCAGAATTTAACCCGAGAGCTCTTCTTTCTCTCAGGTTGAGATTTTCTGGAAAAGTTCCGTGGTGTAGGAGATAAGTCAAGTTATCATACCAAGACTCTAGCCCTGGGGAAATGTATGAAGCTTCACCACACCATAATTCCATTTCATTCTCCCAACCCGAATCTTCATTTACTTGGTCCTGGGCTTCAGCTGTGAGTTTGCACAACCCTTTCCCTTTAACTAGTTTGGCAGGTTTTATATCTAGATAAAATTCTTGGACCACTGCCATCCAGTTCCCTCTTCTTTCCCCCATCTCTTGCTGAGTAAACAAGGATCGAACCACAGGGTGAGGCACAATCACTTTGGTGTGGTTCTTGAGGATGTAAGACCTAAAGTGTTTTACTGCCTTGTATACCGCATAGGCTTGTTTATCAACAACAAGATAGTTAAGTTCGGTTCCCTGGAGATTAGTGCTCATGAATGACACCAGAGCCTCGTTGTTGTCATCATCCTTCTGAGTCAATACTGCAACTAACGAATGGTCGGAGGAAAAATTATAGAGGAAGAAATCCCCATTGAAATAGGGACTTTGTAACATAGGGGTCTGAGATATAACATTTTTAATATTGCTGAAAGAATCCTTTTGTTCATCACCCCACTTAAATTCGACATCTTTGTGAATCATATTTTGTAAGGGTTTGATAGTTTCCATGAAATCGGGAGTGAATTTCCTCATGAAATTGATTTGCCCGAAAAAAGACTGCATAGATTTCTTGTTGTGAGGCAACAAGAGTTGAGCTATGAACTTAATCCTTTCTGGGTCTATGCGAATGCTTGCTTGAGATATAATGTGGCATAGTAGCTTACCTTCCTCAACGCTGAAAATAGTTTTCTTTGGATTTAAGGATATACCCTATCTCCTACACCTTTCGAAAATTTGAGTTAAGTGTTGGATGTGCTCTTCTCTATTCTTTGAATACACAATTACGTTGTCCAGATACACTACAACATACTTGTTGATTAGTCCCCGAAATGCTACATAAAACCCTTTGGAAGGTCACTCCTACGTTGATTAACCCAAAAGGCATGCGTTTATAAGTGAAGGTTCCCCACTTGGTTCAGAAGGTATTTTTTAAACGATCCTCCTCCAAAACTAGGACTTGGTTGTAACCTGAGAAACCGTCCAGTAGAGAGAAAATATCTGAGCCAGAAATGGTCTACAAGAGTTGCTCCATTGGTGAGACTGGGTAATTGTCCTTTTCTGAAGCTTTGTTGAGGTTTCTGAAATCTACGCATAAGCGAATTTCTCTAGAATTTTTCCTCACAAGAACCAGATTTGCTACCCATGCAAAATGCTTAACTTGGAAAATAATCTTGGCATCTAAAAGTTTCTTTAATTCTTGATACATGAGAGGTTCCAAGGATGGGTGATACTTTTAGAGCTTCTGTTGGAAAGGTTTGACCTCAGGTTTTAATGGTATAGTGTGTTGAATGATCTGGGTGTCGTAGGTTTTCAGGTCTCGGTAGGACCATGCGAAGACATCTTGATATTGTATGAACAGTTTGAGATAAGCCTTTCTTTCCTCTTTGGATATAGTCTCGCCGAGATTCACATTATTTGTATTTTCTGGGGTTTCAAGATTTATAGTTTCATGTAGGGGACATGAGCTACCTATATTTGCATTCTTAGGCTTTCTAAAACGTTCTTTAAGATCAAACATATTTTCTAGATTAGTTATCCCTTTCGGGATGGTGTAAGATTTCGATTTGTCAATAGACTGGCCTATTCAAGGATCGGTTTATGTCGATTTCCCATGGAATACCTCATCTTCAATGGCTAAATATTTGAAATTGTCTTGGTTAGTCAGGAAGTTTACGATCTGTTCATCTCCTTCAAAGACTTTCCAATTAGAGATATTGTTGGGCATCGATGGTTTGTAGAGTAGTTCCACAGTGAATTAGGAGACTTCATAGTCTTCCAGAGGTGAAATCCTTGAAGCAGTTGTGGCCAGGGAATCACCAAGGATGTTATTTTCTCTGGGGATTATTGTAATGTTGAAGGCTTCAAAATTCTCTATTAACCTATGCACTTCCTGTTGATAACTTTTCAGGTGTGGGGAATTGCAATGTATAGTATGCCTTACCTGTCTAACGATGATTTCAGAGTCTCTAAAAACCTTCAATTCTTTGACATCCAAGTCTATGGATTTCTTCAAACCTTATACTAGAGCTTCATACTCAGAGGTGTTGTTTGTGCATTCAAATTCCAATCTACAGGATAGGAAACTAAGTTTACCCTCTGGGTCAATGAGGATGCATCTAGCTCCTGACCCTTCTTGTGATTTAGATCCATAAAAATATAGGGTCCAACATTTCAGGCAAGGTGCGTCAACTTCCCACTTCCTGTTACTTTCCTCTTTTCCTACTGCTAGATCTAGGATTCCTAATGTAGGTTCTTGGCAGAAGAGGGTTTCTTCTGTCGGTATCGACGATTTCTCTTGAAACACCATTTCAAATTTCTAGGTGAGAGGGACATCGGATAAGATAGGGGGGAAGTTCCCAAAGTAGGAGTCGTAGGAATAATTTCCTAGCACGAGGAACTCTGTCGATGAGGGTTCATTAAAGGTTTCTAGGTTAGTGATGGTATGTTTCAGATACCTTTCTCTATCAATTCTAATCATGCTTTTATATCCCTTCAGTGGGAGCCAAAGGTGTGCCCAGTCTGTATTGAAGTATCCGTTTAACCTTTTAGACCAATCTCGACTTAGTAATAAACCATAGGCCTCTGGGATATCTACTACAATGATGTCAATAACTAGCACAAACTTGGGGTGTGTCCCTATTTTGATCATTACATATTTGAGTTCCCCCATGACCTTGACCTGGGTTCAGTCTAGTTGTATTACATGTTTATCTCTCTTAAGAGGAATTGCATTTAAGTTTTTGCAAATAGACAAGGGATTAACGTTGGAGGATGCTTCTGAATCTACCAAAAAATTATGGAGGTTCTTGTTGAAAACTTCGAACGTTAAGAGGAAAGGTGGGACAAAAGGCTTCCCCTTATTATCTTCTAAACATGTATTCAGGGTTGGTTTATTTAACGAGTCTGTGGACGCTAGATTTCTTTCTTGACCATTGCCAATTGTAGGGTTTTCTACTAAGTTCAAAGCTTGTAGTAGGAAGTCCTTCTGCTGAGGGATCTTGCATATGTCCATGATTGATATATTATCCCTTAACTTCAAATCTTCAACTATGTTGTAATCTAGTTTGGGCGATTCTTGGGTATGTATGTTTATAGGTTTTTTACTGGGAGAAAAAGGTGCTTTCAGGTGATCGGGAGTTGTCTTATTTATCTAATTTTGGGTAGAAACAATATATTTTGAGACAAGTGGACCTTTACTGTGCGTTTGCACCACCGAGACCTCGACGAGTCATTCTGGAGAGTCAAACAAGTCTTTGGAAGGCATGATTAGGTCGAGATCCCATATTAGCATGGTTATATCTTATGGTGGATCAATCTCTTCCTGGTCAACAATATTCATAATTGAACTACTTGATTGTTCAATCAGGAAGACTTAGTCTAGAAACTGATTGACCATCAAATTCATGGCATGCACCCATTGAGGGAAGTCTCTTTTAGAGTGGTTTTCGTGGTGATACGTATAGAAAGAATCAAATGCTACATTCCCTAGATCGATATTTAAGCTAGTTGGGGGAGGTTCAAATGCCTTGAACAATGGGTTCCTTTTAAATAAAGGCTTATAGGGACTTTGGCCTTGGTTTCCTTCCCCTGCGTTTCTATTCATGTCTATGATCTCATTTGATAATTTCTTAACCATGCGTTGTAGATCTTCTATGTCTACATTACCCTTGTCAGGATTCTATTCTACTTGTTTCCTCGACGGTCTAGTCAAAAGGCATCCTCTCCTGGGACAAGGTTGAGATTCTTTATTAAATAAATAAACCTGGCCTTCTTTACACCCTTTCATATGGAATTCTGTCATTTTGGCTTCTTCAAAATTCTTAGCTAGGGTTCGTTTAGCAACCCTTTTCACGAACATGGAAATAGAAGTTGGGAGAGCGTTAGCATAAACTTCGATTTGCAATTCCTGAGTTATCTTAGCTTCAGGTTGAAACTTATTCAAGATGGTTGTGAACCTTTGGTTGAAGTCTTTGACCCTTTCTTTCAAACTCATGGTGGTGGAGAACAACTTGGCCATCAGAGCTCCCATAGTAATTTCTTCGGCAAATTTATCTAGAAAATATTTCCAGAACTTCGTCCAGTTGGTTATAGATCCTATAGGTAGATTGAAGTACCATGTGGAAGCCAAATTTTCAAACGTATAGGGGAAAATTTTGCATACTACGTCTTCATGTTGGACATTCATAAGCCTGATTGCCAGTATGAATTTCTTGATATGATCTTCATGCAATCCTGAAGTTTCGGGGTCAAATTTAGGAAGTAGCTTCTCTGGGTGTCGGGGAAGATTATGTACTCGTCCCGGGATGGCCACGACGTCTCCAGACAACCAAGGTTGGTTGTTTTGGAGTGGGTTTTCCCCTTCTTCCTTATGGTTGTTGTTATCTTCCATATCTTGAGGCTCTGAGTTAAAATCCTCCTCTTCTAAAAAATCGTCTGGTTCAGAGACGTCGCCGACTGGCGTTTCAGGTACCAAATCAAGAGGTTCTTGGATTTTGGTGATTGTGAAATCTATTAAATCTTCTATCAAGTGCACAAAAACCTTGTCGGGAGTACTAACCACAGGTCTGCATTGTTGTCTTATTCGAGGGAGTATGGGAGCTAAAGATAAAACACCGATCTATCGGGCGTAGTCTCTAGTGATTCTTCTGAATTGATTTATCTCATTGTGAGGGAGAACGTAAGGTATTTCAGGGTGAAAGGGTACTTCCTCTAGCTAGGGTGAGTTACTCGTTTCAGTAGTACTCAGCATGTGTGGGATTCTTTGGTAATGAATAGCCATGCATGTGGGCTGTTTTGAATCTATAGGTTGTTTGAAATACTATATAAAATATATATTCAACCATTCATTCTCAGTCCCTCCTTCTAGGCCACGTCGTCCACCGGTTCAAGAATTTTTTGATCACCCCATGTAAGTGTGTTTCCCATATTTCCAATGGTGTATAATTGTTCCATATCATGTTCTAGAACTTTCTCGTTGTACTCCGAGGGTCCAACCTCTGCCTGTATCTCATCGAAGATCTGAGTATCAAGGGAAATAAAGACATTGGGAAAAGACCCGATACTTACTTGTCCATCAGTCTTTGGAACATTGATTTACTTTTGTGGGGATCCTTCCTTTGACTCATCTGGTTCCGAATTGTCTTTCGGATCATCTGCTCGGGTCTTTGGTGCATCGGGCCTCTTCGTGTAGGGAACATTTTTGGTTTCTATTTCTTTCCCTGGGACCTCTTGGGTTTGAACCCTGGGATCAGGCGAAGTAGCCTTCTCAGGTCCTTTTTCTTCTTGTATCTACACCGGGGTCTCGAGATATGTCTCTAGGCCCTCATCATCGTTATATATATTTATAAATTTGCTCAAAGGATTAGGCATGCCTGCTTCCACTGATACTTGGCCCGCCTCTGGTCGAATCATCACACCTGCTGGTGATCCAACTCATGGCCTCATGGAATTAGGGTCATTTGACCCATTGTCATTACCAAGGTTTATGGAATCAGGGCTGGTCACCCCCACTGGGCTTTCTTCTGGGATTTCGGTCAGATGCTTTGGCACTATGATGAGGTCTGGTTTATCCTACATCTGCTTCATTAAAAACTAGGCCTGTTGATACATGAGTCCCCCCATCCCCTGTACCTCTTGAATTTCAGAGAAATTCCTAGCTTGTACTGGGGCTACTTGGGCAATCCCTACCGTTTCGGTGGTCCCCTGGGGAGATCCCACCGCTCCGAATGATATCATTTCTTCTCTTGTCTTGATGGTCTCCTGAACTATTTGTTCTAGGACTGTTGCTTGCTCATCCCAACTCGTAGCCTTGAATCTAGTTTCCTTGGGGTTAGCTATCCTCGCCATCACCTCTTCCCAGTCTTGAGCATTATCGGTGAAGATTTCATCTTCAAACCTGTCATGGGCGTATGGCCAGCATGACAATACCTGTGATGCGTGCTTCAGGAGTAAACCTTTCGGGTCATGCTTGCGAAAGAGACTGGTCTGGAAACAAAAATCCATTTGGTTCAACCCTTTCTGTTTGGCTTGAGCAATGTCCTTCACCATGTAGAAACCAACATGAAAACCATAGGGTATGAAGGCTCGCTTCTTATCCTTTACCAAAGTAGCATTGTAACCTTGCAGGATGCTCTGATAACATATTTACCCTACTATTAGTTGATCAGGGACATATACAGGTAGCATATGAGGTGCTCCGGTGGCGCCGAAAACCCTGATGTAGGTATCATGCTCATCTAGATACCAGTGGCCAACCTTTGATATAATCATTTTGCCTGCGTTTGACAGCCTTGGGCATTCTTTATTGAAAAAAAACAAATAAATGTGTGCGATAAACTAGTCACAGATGAGAGAGTAGGATTTATTGTACCTGTTCTCCCACAAGATGCCGAAATAAACATGGACTGGGAGGTCTGAGGTATGCCAATTTAAGTTCATTCCAATGAAATCATTTCTGGCGTAGATGACGTCCAAAATATAAGATGCCATGTAAAAGGATGGGGTTTCTCCTTATTTCGGTGTGTGAGCTTGCTGGATGTAGGTGCTCAACTGTTTGGATATGATTGCACCCCAGTTAAAACTTATTCCAGAAATGGCTACGGTATATGCTAGAGGCATCTAAGCTTCTGAAAGCCTGGAGCATTCTTTTTCCCCATGCAATCTGGAGAGGAGGTCCATTAGATAGATGTAAGTCTCTATAAGGTTGGCCATTGGGTACTAGCCGGAGGTCTGGTTGGTGAAATTTTTATCCTCTCTCCACTAGGAAGCCATCACCTTACTGGTGTTGTGTTTCTCATAGAAGATCAGAATGAAATCAGTATTCAACCGCTCTTCTTTCTCTCTGAGCTTGTAATAATTCTACACTTCTACTGGAAGGAAAAACCTGACACATCTACCACTATCATCATTAATAAAACACCTTTGTGTGTTTGTGTGGTAAATAAGCCATTTTAGGAGTTCAATGCAGGGGAATACCGGAGTCCTGCTCGCCACCATGTGCAGATATGCCTTTCTTACATTCATGAGGACTTCATCGTCGATTGTTCTCATATCAGGATCGCTGTGTGGAGTATATTCAGGGAGTTCCTCCCACTTAATATTATTGAAAATTTCTTCCCAACGCGGGAATACTATCTTGGTCCCAATGTTCGCCTCTGTATATCCAAAGGCCCGGGGTTGAACATAATCTTTCTTGGTGGTGGTTTTGATGAAGGGCATTGGTTTTGGAGCGAATTCCAATTGTCTCGCCACCGCTAGGGAGGAACCTTATCCCACCTTTGGTTCCTATAGCTTTGGTTCTCTTGGATATTTCATGGTGGTGGGCTTCTTTGGAGGCATCGTTTCTGCAACCGAAAACAATCTTTAGGCAGGTGTAAAGAATGACATTGGATAAAACATTCAAA
>JZKD02S1648615.1:500075-514346 GCA_000966675.3 Picea glauca | reverse complement strand
TTCAAATGGTCCTTTTGATTCACGCACGAATTAGCAACTAGTGCGAGATTCTAGAATTAATTAACCTTTAAATGCATCATATCTAGCATATCTCAGAGCTAAAATGTCCCATCGCGTTGTCTTCTTAGTGGGAAGATCGGGAATCGATGATATTCTTATGCATGTTTCCGTCAGTATCCTCCTGAGAAAACTTTCGATGCCGATTGGCTTCATTGTATAGTATTGACATGGCACCAATGTCTCAGGATACAAGCTACTAACGACCGAGAACTTAGCTTATGGGTAATGGTTAGACTCAGGACTTAGTTTAAGTTGAACGCACTAAACTAAGCTTGACACTACGACTACTGATATCGGGCGAGTATCAGTGATTGACCTTCGGAAATAAAACTAACGCATAGTTTATTCGTGGGTTATCGTCCTTTGAATCTCCCGATACCGAAAATGTTTCAGTAGTCGACGATTGACGCTTATTATTTCATTTTCGTTCAACGCTTATTCTTTTAACCTTTTGTCGATGCCAAGAGAATCAGTCATCGACGATATCCTTAGAGAAGTTCGTTCGCAAAAGAAAACGTCCATTCGCCGATGCTGATGAGGATCGACGATCGGTGACTCTAGTGTTCTCGAGTGATTTTCTTCCTCCTGTAATTCTTTCCAACGCCGAGTCTGCGAACGTGTTGGGAAAAGTTTTGGTTGATGATTCTCTATTTCTTTAAGTTATAGATTTCTCGCATGTTTAAGAAATCTTTTAATACTTAATGAGAATAAAAAATGACAAGCAAAGGACACATTTTTCATATTAGACAATGCCAAAAGATCAAGTGGTACCCAAAAAGGTGAAATTTGATGTAGACTTTTTAGGGTGTGTTGGGTGCTCAACACACCCTTGTAAAAAGATTGGGTTTATGTGTACACGGTATGTCCATGCTCAACACACATATATACATGACCAAAGTAACACTTAGCACACATACATACACGACTGTCTTAAAGAAAATCCTTGCACATCTCTTTAAGCTTTCAAAAAAATGAAACAAGGGACTAATCTCAAAAATTTTTATGCAACAAGATGTATGTTCACTGGCAAGAGAGAGAACTTGAGGAGTTAGATGTCTTGGTAGAGGAGGATCTAGGGGCCATTGCCATGTTCAAGCAGTGTGTTATGTGGAAGTTCTTTCAGTGTCCACTCATGAAGGAACAACCTAGTTTACTGAACCATTTGATAGAGTATTGGCACCCATATGCATAGGCCTTCATGCTAGAGTTCCAATCATTGACTCCAATGAATGAGGATATATACTTTTTGACCTGCCTCTCTAGGAGTGGGGAATCGGTTAACTTGAGGACCTTTCCTCCAGGTCCGCACAAAATACAAGACTATATTGGCATTTATTGCGAGGCTGACACTAATAAAGTAGAATCTCAGGTGCGAATTCATAAGATCAGAAGCCTCGACCTGTAGATAGTACTTTACATGATTGGGTGGATCATTAGATCCATAACACTTTGTAACGAATAAATTCGTTATTTATTACACAAAATCTTATTTATGAATTGAATAATAATTGATAAATGAATAATATATGATGATTACAATTGAGAAATGAGGGCTCACTTATATACCCATGTAGGGGTGCCCATAACTAATATCCATGTCTTTTCATTATTAATAATTATTTAGTAATTATCATTTAATTGTTATATTTATTAATATCTTATTTATGTGTATTTTTATGTTCATAACATTGCCTTCCCCTTAAAAATGTTGTGTCCTCAAAGAACTGGTAACAGTAGGTGTAACTGGAGAAAATGTTCTGATTCCCATGTTGCATGTTCTTCTGGAGGGTTTCATCAGGAGTCACGTGCACAGATGCATTGTGCAACTCAGTGTCTACAGGCCACCATTTTGTACTAGAGCACTATGATGCTCACATGTATGAAAAAACAATTGAATGACTACATAAGAAAAACAAATAAGAACTTCAGGTTCATGACTATGTTGTGCGCTTTATTTTTCAAGAGAGTTCCAAGACTTATCTCGCGAGAGACAGTACAAGGCCATATTTCCTTCTTTCCAACATTATGCAGGTGGGCAGATTTTTTTCCTCGACAAGGTGTAGGGAGAGTGCATGAGGCCTTTGATGATAAATTATTTGACTGGTGGGCATGTCAAATTCCTATGATCGATGACTACCCCTACACAAGGATCTGTTTCCTGAGGGATTCTGATATACCTATACCCCCTAGCGAGGAGCAGAGAGAGATAGGTACACATTACTTCATATTTTAAAGTTATTTTATTTTTAGTTTTTAAATATTATCCTTTTTATGGTAATGTCAAAGTACCAACTCTATAATCTGTTAGATACAGACATGGGACCAATATGACCAGTCAAATTCAATAGGACTAGGCATTGTCTTCAAGAGGATGTTGGACCATCAGTAGCAGGAGGACCACCAGTCGTGGGAGGACCACCAGCCAGAGAGGCTGAGAGAGTATTACGATGCGTAGAGAGGAAACTGACAACTCTCACTCGTCCAGTGCCGATGGAATAGATATAGGACCTTCCCCCGGCCATGCTGTCGCTTATTATAGGGGTACCCAAGACTTGGGTTTAGTTGTTCCAACGTCTTGCAAATGTCGTAGTTCATTACACTAGGGCCAACAGAGCTAGGCCATAGCTATCACTGGACCGCATATGTGCCAAGGGCACCCTTTTTGTACTCTCTTATGTAGTGAGGGATTAATCCAACCGATGTATACCGACTCTATTTGAGGCTTTATGGCCCACTTTTGTACTTATGACATTATTTTTTAGACACATTATTATATATATACATATTTTTTCCTTATGGATAAAACATTTTATACAAATGTATTTACATATGCATGTATGTGTGTGATTTTACTTTTATGTGTGAGCAATATGCCAATCTAATACATGATTAGTCAATGTATCATTTAGTTTGTTAGATCTCCTAGGAACATTAATATAAGTAATATAATCAAAATAGCGTTCTAAGAGATGTACCCTAAGGAATCATCGATGAAGGGTGGGATCATAGACACGATATACTCCAGTTAACCGAGACACGACCAATTGAGCATATAGATAGAGTCAGAGGTGAGAAATTCCATGTGACAAGGCATCACACAATAATTCTATTATGACATTGTACTCAACAAAATTATTGGTTGCTTTGCCTAGAAAAATACCTCTAGAAGACATTAATTGATCAAAGGGCATGAAGATCACCCAAGCTGTGGAAGAAAGCCTCTGAGTGTGTTGACTAACACTGTCTTCGAACCCAACATAGACCTCCGATTCACTTGACATATTCCATAGTGAAAAATAAACACAATAAACTACACGTCCATAGGAAAAAAAGACAAAAATGTAGAAATAAAGCTATGAATTATATACAAGAATTCATGCCCAGGTGACTAACCTAAGCATAATACTTATTAAGGTAGAGCCCATTTCTAGGCTCCGATAAAGCATTACCCTCAAAATCAACTAGTTGATAGGACCTTTTCTAAAACTTTCTTAACAATGAACGATCTGAACCACATGGGTTTGAATTTTCCTACTCCCAAGGGATATTTATCTTGGTCATAGACCAAGACAAGATCAACTTCAGAGAAAACTTGAGGGTGGACAGATTGATCATAATGACACTTGACACATTGTTTGTGAGCCTCGTTGGCCAAGGCTGCCTCTCAACGCTGCTCATCTAGTTTCTCAAGATATAGAAGACACTCTTCAAGTGGAGTAGTGTCGGGAAATAGTTCTATTTCCAACTTAAGAGAGGGGATTTGGCACTCTATGGGAAAGAATTCCTCCAACTCGTAAATGTGCTGGAAAGGAGAAAAATTAGTAGCATTCTTGACTGAGGTTCAATAAGCCTAAAGTGTTGATTACAACATCAAATTCCAATTCGACTTGGACGAATTGATTGTCTATTGAATAATAGTCTTGAGAGACTTATTAACAACCTCAAATTAACCATTCACCTATTGGTAGTAAGGTGATAAATGTTCTTGCTTAAACCCTAGTTTTGATGTTAACTTGGACATCATCTTGTTATGGAAGTGACTACCATGGTATGTGAAAATTTCCTTCGGAATATCGAACTTGGCTACAATTTGGTTAAAAAAGAAAAGTGCAACTGTTTCTCCTTCATTGGTAAATGTCGGCATAGCCTCAACCCACTTAGTGAAGTAGTCTACCTCAACGATGATATAACGATGCCCCCTAGATGAAGCTAGGTGGCATGTAGTAAAATCAATCCCCCACTTGGTGAAGGGACCAACATCAGTAACTGAAAACATGGGAGCAGGGTGTTTTCACATCTTCTGAGAGAAGATATGGTACGAGTGATACTTCTTGACCACCTATACACAATATTTGATCAATGAGGGCCAAAAGTATCCGGTGCAAAGAATTTTCTAGGTTGTTGCTGACCCAGAAAAGTGACCGCCACATGCTCTAGTGTGAGAGTCATTCAACACAAGCTATGCCTCTTCATGAGTGAGACAATGATGGAGAATGCAATCAACTCCTCTACGATATAAAGTATCATTGATGATAAGATAGTTCTGCGCTTGATGGTGAATTCATCGATGCTCATCGTGAGAAGCAGAAGAAGGACACTTCAAAGTATGAATATACCAAGGGTCCAAAGATTAAATAAAGAAAATATACCCATTGATCAGTGACTCTTCGAGAAAATCGTTACCACTTTCGACCAGAAGTTTCAAAATTATTTTAGCAAAAACCAAGGACTTTTTAGATTTTGCTGAAACAAAATCCAAGTCAAATTCTTGTAGGATGGCTATCCATCAACTGATTTTTTCACCAATAACCCGTCCTGTCAATACATATTGAACGGGTTCACGAAAACCACAATGATGGTCTTGCGAAGTAATATGTAATGACATAATTGTTGGACAACATGGAAAACTTTTAACACTTGCTTCTCAACATGGGTTTATTTGAGTTCCGGTCCTACCAAACCTCAACTAAGATAGTATATAACATGCTCTTTGAGCGCATCATCCTCTTGGACCAAGACCATGCCACTAGTTGACTGCAACAACCAAATACAAGAAGAAATAATTTCCATAATCCAGAGAACTAAATAGAGGGGAAGACTTCAGAGCACGTTTCAACGCTTCGAAAGAGCATTGAGCCACTTCATCCCAATATAATGGGACCCCTTTCTTTAAGAGACACATAAACCCTTTAGTAATCTCGACATAGTTGGCAAAAAATACCGAAGAAAGTTGGCTTTCCCCTGTAGACTTTGAAGATAGGGGATTGTGCGTGGGGCAGACAATTGGACTATTGCCTAAACCTTCATAGGATCTTCCATGATCCCTTTAGTTGACACGAAAAAACCTAACAAGTGACCTGATGTTACGCAAAAACTACACTTATTCGGATTAAGGCGAATCTGGTAGTAGTGACACCTCTCAAACATAAGTTGTAAGTGGTCAGTATGATCATATCTATTACGAGAACGTGATGCCATATCATCAAGATATTCCTTGACTATGTGTTTGAGGTTGTGGAATGAAAACAACATGACCCGCTGAAAAGTGGATCCATCATTCTTAAGGCCAAAAGGAAATTTCCCATATGCGAATGTAACCCAAGGACATATAAACACCATTTTATTTTGGTCCTTAGGCTTGATCTGAATCTGGTTGTACTTGAAAAAACTGTCCATAAAATAAAAGACCTCACAACTTGCACATTCACCGATAATCTGGTCAATGAATGGTGATGGAAAATTATCTTTTGGTCAAGATTTGTTCATATCATGAAAGTCCATACACACGTGGATCATGTTAGCGCTACCACCTTTCTTTCCTTTTAGAGTCGATTCTGAGTCACATATTGATCCATGCACCCAAACATGTGAAGTCAGGTATGTAATACCACGATGCTGAAGTCAAGAAATGGTCAGTTGGCCTTTGGAAAAGGGAAAGGGGTGTCAGAGTCAAAAACTGTATACGTGGTATGGGCTTGTCTTTTCCCAAAGGTCAAATTCCGTTAAGAAACTAGCTCCTATGTACCCTTGTCAGGTCAAATGGTTAAATAAAGGCCGCATCGGCAAGTGCCACAGTTATTATCATTTTATTATGAAGGCCGAAGGAATGAAGAATTGCAACATTTGTATTATGCCTACACAGAAAATCGTATCACCTGTGTTCCACATGCAAGGATTTTCCATGAATAACTTGAGAGTCGACTTGAAACTTCTCATCGGCATAAATTCATCAATGTCCAACAATTTCTCCTCTCTGGGCCAATTCTCTATAAATCTTAGATACTTGACATGTTTCTCCAGTCGTAGAACCTGGCCTAAGTTGTTTATCCTAGTTTTCTTTTTGCCAATCCAATTGGTCCAGAGCTGTTCCTTGATACATTTTCTCAAAACATTTGCACGCAGATTTCACCTTGGTCACCCCATGGATTTTTCTCAGAGTACAGGAAAGGGTGCGCATAGTGATAGAACTGCGAGGTCCGAACCTCAGAGATATTGGAATTCTTTCAAGACCGCAGAAACCATTCCTAGAAGCATAGAAGGATCCATTTTGTCACTTACAAAAGAGACCATTTTAAGATGTGAAACGACTGAGAGAGAGAAATTCATATAGAAGGGGAAGACAGTGGGGGTGTTTGCCTCCAGAAAACAACTGCCTCAGAGAAGAGGCAGGCTGAGAACGAACAAGGAGGTCATGAAGGTGGAATCCACAGGGACAAGTGAGGAAACTCCATCTCAACAGCTGAAGCAGGCAAAGATGGCTATTGCCGAGATTTATCAGGAAAATAGGGAATTAAAAAGATAGCTAGTGACAAAGGTCGCAGAGGCATCAACTGCACAGAGTCGCAGAGGGAGTGTGATGTGGCTGAAAAGGAAGCTTAAGGAGGCTCAAAACGTTATTTTCCAGCTACGAGAAGCACAAAGACTAGTAGGAGAAGGGCACGCAAAGTATCTCGAAGAAGGTAGAGAAGCTAAACAAGAAGTCTATATGGCTCTCACCTCCGCACAAGAAAAAAAATATTAACGAGCGACGTTGTCCTTCATGATAGTTTTTGAGTGATACGTGTCCTATGAAAAAATATCACCATTTTGGTAACGATCACAGGAGTCACACAGTCGTTTTCTATGTGCAGCTCCCAACAAATAGGCGTGTAATGGGAGGTGAAACCAACATTGCAGACATCTAGTTTTGGAAGGACACCTGTTCGTATGGATAGCTGATTGAGGGACACAACGACACATTTTTTCCCTACGTCGGGTCTTGACCGACGATTTGATCTCGTGGAAAAACTTGAATACGGTTACTAGTAGACATGCATGATTTTTGCCTATTTTCAGATGGTGCCATGCGAAGAGTTTCTTGCGCATGTGGCATGGATTTTCCTAGTCTAGAGTTAGCAGTTAGAATAGAGGGCAACCCAAGCGGCACCCTAATTTATATATTTCATCTTTTCGATGTAACCAGGGTTTTTTGGCAATTTTAAGAAACAAATGCTATTGTAAGAAGTCTGAGTGTTTTTTGACCGAAACTTAATGCAAAGGTCCTGTGTTTTGATGTAAAGATTCTAGTTGCGATAGTTGGATGTATTGTGTTTCTTTCTCTGCGTATGTTTTTTCCTGTTATCTTTAATTCCATATCTCATTTCGTCTACTTTGGAATGAAATTTCGAACCTGCGGATTCGCTGTACTGCGCCCCTTGTTTGCACCACTTAGACAAAGTGTTTTCTTCTCGAGCTAATTCCGAATTCATCCACAACGACACTCTTGAGTTTTCTCCCTCTATTTTTCTTTCACCACACTTTATGATTAACACTGAAGGTTGTCGCTCACCTAGCCTTTTCCTCTCGAATCCAGTCACTGATTCATTTTCTCCATCTCTTCCTCAGACCGACCCCATAGCCTGAGTTTTACTTACCTATGCCAATATAACCAGAAGCATTTCATCACCGGTTTTAAATGTAGCCATCCTTCATAAATATATATCCCATGCGGAGACCGTGCCATTTCTGAGAGAGCCCTCTCCATATCCGAAAGGCTATTTTTTGGGTCTCAAAGTTGGTTGAAAAGTTACCTTCATCGTCTTTTCATCAGCAAAATAGATTTACGGAGTGCTAACATTCTGGCGCCATTGTCGGGGACAAAGTTGAAATTTTTTTCCCTGGGAGAATGACAAACATTGTAGTTTGACCCCCGAGGGTAACAGAGGGAAAAACACCCATATCAGCTGAAACGTTTACTCTGGCGATTCTAGTCCAAACAAACCAGTGGCCCCCCAAGTAGCACTATTCGGGAAACCTGGCTCCAAAGACCTTTTACACTAGAGCGAATCCTGACCCAAACTCCTCTGAGCCCGTATACGACCCGGAGAGGATTCTGTGGAAGGCTAGAGAGTAGGCATTGAGCCCATTCTATTTCTTGGATAGAAGTCTGTCCCTGCCCAAAGACGATGTGCAGAGCATCGACGACCTAGAGTTTGACGCCATTTTCAAACAAACTCTGTTTAGGTCTAAGTCACAGATCGGTTTGGACGAGACTGTTTTCGACCCCAAAAAATTCCCATCTCTAGTGACAAATAACACCTCCCAAAATCTGAATCCTCCTAGGGATATGGTTGCTAGATTCATCCCCCTCATCTTGCCATCCTAGTTACACAAATTATCTCAGAATTATAGCCAAAGAATTAGACTCTATGATGCTGAGGGAGATGTTTCCGTTGAGAAACACCTGGACTGGTTTAATGACTTTGTCGACTTGGAGGAGGTAGATTACGTGGATGCAAAGATGAGGCTTTTTGCACAAATCCTTTCAGGATACGTAAGAAATTGGTTCAAGGCCCTCCCATCCACTAGAATTCAGGACTTCGTGACATTCGAAAGATCTTTCCTAAATAAATGGGGGGACAAGAAGAACCCTTTGCAGTTGTTGACGCAATACAATAACATGAATAAAGCACCAGAGGAAATGGTGCAAGAGTTCTCGGCTCGTTTTCTGAAAATATACAACTCCATACCTGCCAAAGTAAAACCCCCGCCCGGTGCTGCACAACTGTGGTACATAGATTCATTCGACAATGAATTTTCTCTACTGCTGAGAGAAAGAAGGTCAGAAAACCTGGATTCCATAATGAGTAACGTTGTCGAGGTCAAAGTGAACATGATGGCGTCGGGAAAAATCAAATCGAAGTTCAATCAGAGAAACAAAATACATCAAAGAGACACACAACTATCAACGTCATGGTCCTCAGACGACAGGTTCAATATGATGATGAAAACCATGGAAACATTGATGAAACAAATGTCTGTGGGAAACAGACCTGCTGCATGAGACCAAAACGACCCGCAACCCATAAATCAAAATATCTGGAGGGGTCAGATTCCTCAAATCAAGTAGCAGGACCCAGGTGACCAGCAGAGAAGGCACCCTTTCTGGAACAACTACGCAGAAGAGGATTTTGACCATTCTTTCGACGACCAGATGCACTGTTGTGATGATAAAAACCCGTGCGTGTTCTTGACAAAAAGTGAAGAGGATCGATATATGAGCCAAAACGAAGACTTCACACTAGAAATCTATGATGGCATGTTACTCGAAACAGATGGTGCACCGTCTTGGGAGACAAAGGAATTTAAGAAAAGTTATTAGAATGCTATCATGCATTTTCAGAAGAAGTATAATCTCTGGAGTAAATATGCACCTACCGAGTTGAAAGAAACAGACTCCGTGAAGGGGCCTACAGTGGACACACCCTCCACGAGCCGATCAAGACTAGATGACGGGTCTAAGGATGCAGCTGAGAAGATGAATTCGAAGCAAGAAATCCCCAAAAAATCCTCGGATACAAGCCGAGAAACAAGTGGAAAGAGGTAGAGAAGACCTGTCCCCCTTTCAATTTTGAACATGAAATGGAAAAAATAAAAATCTCTATCCCATTCAATGAGCTGATTAGAAAGGGCGAGTATCAAGAACAAATCATAAAGATGATGAAAATAGGAGGGCCCCCTGATACTCTGAACGTTCGAGATGACCACCTCACCATTTTTTTTGGTTCGCACGTCGAAGAGATGAGTGATGAGGAAGACATCCCCCCTTTTTATGTCAGTCTGAAGATCCATGATTTGAACTTACATAATGCCATGCTTGATTCTGGTGCATCACATAATCTCATGCTGAAGGTGGTCATGGATGAGCTGGGACTAGAGGTCACCAGACTGTACAAAGAACTTTTTTCTTTCGATTCAAGGAAAGTCAAATGTTTGGGCCTAATCAAAGACATGTTCGTATTGTTGGCCCAAATCCCCGCCAAGAACATGGTCATGGACATAGTCGTCGCTGACATACCTGCAAAGTTTGACATGCTACTCTCAAGATCGTGGGTTGTGAAGTTGAAAGGCACATTGCAGATGGATATGACCTATGCCACTATTCCTGTGTTTGGCCATGAAAGAAGACTGTATAGGGAAGTCCTGCTGAAATATATGGTGAGTAGAAAAACGCAGCCCCACAACCATCCTATATATGTCGTCGACACCGAAGTGGGTTCATCTATTTTCTACAATCATATCAGCTTCGGGGAAGAAGGATTGACGACCACCACGACAATCGATGATGAAACTACACAGGAAATCATAGAGCACACCGAACCAAAAGACCGTGTGGAAGACAGGGTGTGGAACATGAGTTTCAACGATGTAGTCAGCCGAGAGGGAGCCGGGGCTAGCATATGGGTAAGACCCCCTAAGACAAGAACGAATTTGCATTCATACAAGATCGCGTTTAAATGCACTAACAATGTGGCAGAGTATGAAGCGCTAATTTTGGGCCTTCAAGTTTTGAAAAAACTAGGCGCTTAGAGGATAGAAGTGCACAAAGATTCCGAGTTGATCATAAATCAGGTGAAGGGCATGTACCAGACCAAACATCCTAGACTGCGCACTTACAAAAATCTATCTCTCGATCTCCTCAGAGGTTTTTCAGAGTATGAACTAACCGCTATCCCTAGGGAACAAAATCAGATCGCCGATGCATTAGCCACCTTAGCCTCAGTTTTCAAGGTCCCCTCTTTTCCAGACAAAATATATGAAATCGAGGTCAGGCATAGGATGACAGTACCCAATAACATCAAACACTGGCAGGTGTTTGAGGATGATAAATAGGTGGAAAGGTTCCTCCTCATGAGAGACGAGTTCTCTAACACAAACCTCGACAGGGAATACTGCGACGACGAAGATGAGTGCACAGATGCGCGCAGTGACGATGACCCTTTCCAAAACCAGATCGCGGGAAGGGATATAATTCAACTAAAAAATAACATCATTCCGAAGGGGTTTGTGCCACTGGAAAAGATGTTTGAAAAAAATGATGTGGCTAAGAACCTCAATATCAATGCAAGCGTAGAAGACATGGAAGACTACAACATTGATACCGAGGCTGAGCCGAAGATGGTAAAATTATAAAAAAATCTCAGTCTGGAGGTCATGCAAGATTACATAAAACTCATAAAGGATTTCTTGGACGTCTTCACATGGAGATACGATGATCTGAAAGTGTATGACACAAAGGTAATCCAACATGTTATCCCTCTCAAGGAAGATCAAAATCCTTTCAAACAAAAGCTGAGACGGATAAACCCCTTGTTACTATCGATGATCGAGAAAGAGGTTAAAAGGATTTTCAATGCCGAAATCATTGTTTCTTTGATATTATCGAAGTGGGTAACTAACTTAGTACTTGTGAGAAAGAAAAGTGACAAAATTAGGCTATGCGTGGATTTCCGAAATTTGAATAAGGCATCTCTTAAAGACCACTACCCCCTCCCCAAAATGGACTACATATTGCAAAAGGTGGTGGGATCTCAAAGGATGTCCATGCTGGATGGTTTATTAGGGTATAACCAAATCATGGTTCACCTAGACGACAGAGAGAAGACGACCTTCACCACTCTGTGGGGAGTGTTCATGTACACTAAGATGTCGTTTGGACTAATGAACACTGGTGCCACCTTTTAGAGGGAAATGGACATCACTTTCACTGATGAAAAGGAAATTTTTTTCATGATTTACCTTGAAGACATCACAGTGTACTCTACATCCGATAAACAACACCTCGAGCACCTGAAGAGAGTTTTTCAAAAGTGCAGAAAGTTCGACATATCACTAAATTCGAAGAAATATGACTTCGCAGTAGAGGAAGGCAAGCTTTTGGGGCACATCATTTCCAAAGAAGGCATTAAAATATACCCCAGCTGGGTTGAACGGATTTTGAATATCGACACCTCGCACAGTAAAAAGGAGGTACAATATTTCCTAGGTAAGGTAAATTTTCTGAGAAGGTTTATCCCAAACCTAGTGGAAACCATAAAACATATAACTTGTATGCTCAGGAAAGGAAATGAGATTAAGTGGAAACCAAGGCCAAGAATTCCTTCGAATATATCAAAGTGGCCCTGACTAAATCCCTTGTGCTAGCAGCCCGGACTTTACGAAATATTTTCTCCTTTTTTCATTCGCCTTAGAGCACACTATTGCCGGAGTACTTTTGCAGAAGGATGAGCAGGATTTCGAGAAACCCATAGACTACTTCAGTTGAACACTACGCGATGCTCCCCTAAAGTATGACATTATGGAAAATTAGGCATACGCTTTAGTAAAGGATCTGAAGGAATTCGGGACATATATATTGCACTCCCACGTCATCTCTTGAGTTCCCAATAGTTTGGTAAAGGATGTCCTTATCCAGCCCGACCCAGAAGGAAGGAGGGGAAAGTGGATAACTGCCATGTTAGAATACGACCTTGAGATCAAGCCGACAAAGTTGGTCAAAGGTCAGGGCCTTGTGAAACTAATGGTGTAGTCGGACTGTGACGCTGTGGGTATGAATTTCATTGTCGATCTATCAGAGGGACCTCAAGAAGAAAAAGCTACGCAGGTACCTCAACTTTTTGCTGATTCGCCGTGGTATATGTTAGCACTCTGTAATTTTCCCAAGGCTGTGATGGCAGTCACAGAGGCAACATCAAAACCACTTCGAGTCTTGGATATAGCCCTCCCAGCCTCAAAGAAGGATCTCTCTGTGTGATATAGATTTGTTTGAATATATATTAGGCTAGTTAATGGGTTCAGAGTTTGGATTTTTTAATTGGTTTGGTTGGAGCAGGAGAAAAGGGCCTTGGGCTATGGAGTCACTGCAACGAATGATCAAAAATCCATGTCAACAGGTTAATATTTTCAAGGTAAGGTAGACAACTCACTGGATCCTTTAATTTAAATGAAATGGGTGAGACAGAACAGTTCAAGAAATCCAATTAAACATAGAGCAACTAAGAATTTTGAGTTTAATCTTCAGTGGAAAACATAAAAAACTATACCAAGCCAGAGACAAAGGGTGCATTAAAACCAATTCTGTTCTTAATATTCTTGGAATAATTCAGAGGAAGACATTAATTATGATAACATGGAAACAAATTTACACATAGGGATGCACATCACCAGTCGAAATAGTCACAAGAATCCTGCAGCATAGCACTGTATTATTGAATTGATGAAAAACACAGAAAGCTCAGTGAGCTGTTTTACAAAAACTGAATCATGGTCTTTTCTCTGATCAACCCTTTTTACATTAAAATCCTATGAATAAATAGGATAGATCTCCCCATAAGTTTCGGAAGTTGGATTCAACCTCTTCGGCCAAAAATAGCCACAAATCCCCAAAAATCTTGAACTGTCCGCCATGAAAGACGAGTTGGATTTCTGCGAAAAAGAGGTCCACTCAGACATCTATTTTTCTTTAATTATGACACCTGGGTAGAAACTAAAGGAGGTTATTGTATATGGGCATGTTCTGGACTAAAACCTCATTCGATTTCTCCATATTCGCCTCCAGCTCGCCGTAACAACTCCTGCAAGATCGGGACTGTAACAGAAAAACCAAAAATCCGAAAAATGAGGCTGAAAGACAGCTTCGATTCTCCCTGTTCATCAAACCTGTGAAAAAAATGAGAGAGGTTTTTGTTTTTCAGGCTGTTATGGAGAGAAACCTCTCTCATTTTTTAAAAATTCATTTTCATTTACCCAGAATCGGCCTCGGAAGAAGACTAGTCAAAAAAGCTGCGAAAGCGGTTTTTTTTCGAGGGCATGGTGGTATTCCGGACCCCCCCCAAGGTGGTAAGCGGTTTTTTTTTTGGGGGGGGGTCCACTGGCTTGTGGGGATGACACCTG